>JBAMJV010002833.1:0-93485 GCA_037951105.1 Echinarachnius parma | reverse complement strand
AAACAACTCCCAATATCAACACTTCCCATACTACACAATCTATAAATTACTCCAATAATCACTATTCCAATTACTAACAAATCATACATATTTACACCCTCTCATACATCCAACACCCCCAACTCCTCACTCTTCTCCTCCCTCATACCTTTTCTAATCAATACCTATCACACAATAACCTTCCTCTTTTCTCAACACAAAACCACCCCTATCCACCATTCACCCTCCAACATATCCACCAATCCCCATCACCTAATACCATCACCTCTACCATACTCTCTCCTACATCTTCCAACTCTCATTAATCCCCCTTTCTCCAACTCCCATTCTCATTCCACAACCAATCATCCTCATCATCCCCTTCACCCCCACCATATTCCCAAAAACTCAATCAAACACCCCCCACTTATAAAACCCCCACACAATACCTAATACATACACATAACCCATTCTCATCCACAAACCCTCAACTACCCTCCCCCATCCCACACATACCACACCAATACTCCAAACCCACATAAACCAACCACCAACACCCCCACACCCACCAACACCAACAACCTTCCTTTCCACAACCTCCCCCCCCCCCCCCCTCACCATAACATCAATCACTTCCACATCTACACCTCATCCTCCTCATAACTTATCCCAAAAAAAAACCTCAATTTCACAAAAACCACACCAAAAAACCCACTCTCCTCATTCACCCCACCCCACACCCCAACAATTCACCCTACCTCACACACACTACCCAAATCACAAACAACACCACACTACAAATAACAAACTAAATATACACAACACCACAATCAAACAATAAAAAAAACACAATAAAAAACAACAATCAATATAAAATAATAAATAACAACAACAAATACACAACCCACACATAAAAAACACCACACCAACACCACCCAAACCACTCTAACCAAACTACAATCCACCACCTCCACAACTCACACCATACAACATACTACAAAACTCATCACTCCTAACTAATACATCATGTACACACAAACTATAAATAATTCAAAATAATCAACCAAACAAACTAGTCTGAGAATAGACCCACAAAATAACCACAATAACCAATCAATAACACACAACAATCCAATTACCAAACTACACTCTAACTCTCCATCGTAATTCACAACATCAAAACAACAAAACCAAAAACCAATCCACTAACCAATTAACCTGGAGTACCTCGATATCCACTCACAAACTTCTAGCACACTCAAGTGGCTAAACTATGATACAAAACAAACCTATCAACTATCGGATAATGGATAACCCCCAAATACTTAGACACAAATTGGAAAAATATATAGTAGTACATGAGATTACATACATCATATTGCTTCATCGGATATTTTAAAACCGTCCTATGGCACGTTAAAATTAGGACTTTAATTTATTGTCAATTTTAATGTATCTGGTTGCGAATGATGATGCATTTTTTGTCCGTATCGTGGTTGGTGTTTTTTTTTTTTTTATTGTATTTCTCTCAAAATTAAACCTATTATAACTGAGATTGTCTTCAGAATCAATAATAAAATGACAAGTTTTGTCGCACTTTAAACAAGTAAAATATAATTTAGTTTGAACAGATAAAATCTAATTTTACGGTTTACATACACGTGTAAATATGCTAAAAACATGTCCTTTTATATTCTGCCATAACCGTTGTAGATACAATTTAATACAATTTATTTCGTCAAAGTTACGAATTCGAAATCTAGTTCATGTTCAAAATCATTTAATTCCCATTCTAAAGTTATTAGTCATCAGTTTACCTTTATATTAAATGTAGTAGTTTAAGTCAGAAGTATGGTGCGAGATGTTCGGTTTTAAGAGTGATGTGGAATTTATTCAATTGGACTTACTGAAATATAGATAAAAGAGCCTGAGTCGTTTTTAACATGTAATAACTACCCTTTTTATTGAATGAAAGGCAAGCTATGAATACCATTAAATAATACAGACAAATATAGACAACGTAAATATTTCGATGTTGATAATAAATGGTTAGAGTCAATATTGCATGAAATTGAAAATTAAAAAACACCAATAATTGGTGTTATATATTGGCTTCCTTATATATATTTTAGAACATGTTTTGAATGATTTACACAAAGAAAACAGATATATATGTAAAGGGCGATTTTTAATATTGATCTATGAGAATTTATTTCTTGCCAATATGTCCATGATTTGTTTAGATTTATCGATGGCACAATTTGTATAATTATCCTATGATTCATTGCCCAAGCCGAATAACTCCAGGTTTTGTACTTTAATTGATAATATTTCTACGAAAAATGTGATGTTTTAAATCTGTGCACTTTTATTATGGACTGCAAATGTTGTTATAGGCGTGAGCATTCATGCAGTATATTTGTAATGTGTTGACAAATTTCGAAATAATGATATTTTAATGGGCTTATTTTTACATTTAAGCAAAGTTTTTGATACATTAGACCACTTAATTGTAAATGAACAATTATATTGTTATGGTATTTGTTGAACACTAAGAAAAGGTTCGATATTTATTTAGTAAATAGATCCCAATGTGTACAAATGAACTAAGCTTAGTTAAATATTGAGATGCTTGGATGTGGAACACCCAAACAGTTCATCCTATTGGACGTCTTTTATTTATTATTTATGTTAATGATATGCGCAATATTTGAGATGAATTGGAGTTGATATTGGTCGCTTATGATAGCAGTGTTTTAGGTCCCATCATGATGCCCACTCTTTACAAGAAACTTTTAAGCGGGAGGTTGTGAAACCTTTTAAATATGTTTTGATATGATAAGTTGATTT
This sequence comes from Echinarachnius parma, assembly GCA_037951105.1. NCBI lineage: Eukaryota > Metazoa > Echinodermata > Echinoidea > Clypeasteroida > Echinarachniidae > Echinarachnius > Echinarachnius parma. The sequence goes on along the minus strand of JBAMJV010002833.1, from coordinate 90,656 downwards.
GATCCATTATGAAACAAGTATATTATATTTACAAATAAGATAATTGATTTCAAATTATCATACGTTTGAAAGTGTAGATTATCTGAAGTTCGTAGGTGTTGTAGTTGATTGTAAATTGAAGTTGTATGAATATATGAATTCGACGTGTAATATGATTGCAAAAATGTTAATATTTTACATGAAGTTTTGAAAAATGTCATATTGTACTTTAATATTGGTAATATATATGGTATGGGAGGATTATTGTAGCTCCCCATTTTTATTTATAACCATTTATAACCAATTCTGAATATGCTCATTGTAATCCTTTATTTTATGAACTGGGAATATCGAATGTAAATGTCATGTTTATATTGCATGTTTATGTTTTTCTGTTTTAATGATCATTTGCCAACTTTCTTACCAACACGTTTTGGAATTAAATCTTGATTTACAATTACGGTAATACTAGAAACGCCCTTTATCATCACCTCCCCAAAATAAGAACGGCATCCATGACAAACTCATTATGTTTTAAGGGATCTGTAATATAGAATAGTACACCTCTGTAAAAAAAAAAAAAAGTTAAGATGACAAATCACGAGTGTACACACGGCGATCTTATGTTCTCCCTATTCCAGGAACGTCCGGTAAATCATGGTTGCATGGTATGGGGTGGACACTTGGTTGTTTGTCTTGCACGTTGACCATGTAAGAGCAATCTCTGATGTACAGTTTAGCGGAAGGCGTTGATTGTATAGTGACCTGTTGGAATTACGCTTTGGAGATGGAAAGGGGCCAATCATCAAAGGTCTTGCCTTTCAAAACTCAAAACAAAAGGCTACATTAATTACTGCAAATAGATGCAACAATTGATTGTACATTGGTAGTTAGCATGTTAGGATAATAATTATTTTTGTCTAAAGTTATTCATTAAGCGCGAAACACAGGAAACAGTATGAAGTTAAATCTAAACAAACATTTAACCTTATGAGCAACAGTTAATGCCAGAAGATTAATCAAGAAATCGTTGTCATTTTTTGGTAAATTGACGCTTGTTTCAACTTTCCTCTAACAATTGTTTCTTTTATCTTTGAATATACCTGATTTCTTTTTGTGTTCTTTTTGTGATTTTTTCCTGGCATGCGTGTGTACATGGTGTAGGGATAGGTTTTCATATACAAATTCCTTCCTTTTTGCTATCCCAAACACTATATGATAATCATATTGCCAATGCATTTTTATTACTATTTTGTTTTATCTCATTCTGTATCAGTATGTCTTGTAAATGTATGTATGAGGAGTGTTGAATACAATTTGTATTTGAATTTTAATTTGAATTTGTAAATATCAGTTGCTTCTCGGCTATGTCTGGCAAACACTTTAGGCATGTAAGAGTGCAAGAGAGGCATGCAAGAGTTCAGAGTTGCCAGTAAGATTTGATTTTCTATTTTTATTATCATTTATTGTATAAACTTTATCGGGGATGCTTGTTATTCAATTTATATTATGAATTTCTGTGCCCTTGGTGAGATTTACCTGACTGTGATACTGATCAAAATTGTGCTATTTTTACTCAATCGACTTAGTACTGTTGACATGAAATTGACTTGAAATTCCGTCATAACCATGTAATATTTAGGCAAAATCACGGGACATTCAGACAAAAGCATGTCTTCTTGAGGCAAAGTATGTCATATTCGGGCAAAACCATGTCTTATATATTCGCGAGGAAACGCGTTAATTTCTGACTTATCCATAAAAAACACTATCATTTGGGGGCATCAAAAAAGACAAGGACCCTTTTTCTTAGCCCCCGTGGGAAAATAAGTTCCCTTTTGACCGTGTACTGAAATCAAGTTTTGAAAAAAAGGGCATATATTTTGTGTGCATAAGGTTTGCATTGCTTGTGATAGACAAACATATATTTTTTATCATTAACATTACTAAAAGCTTACACTAATATAACTAATTAAAAACATGTACATAAAGACGTCATTTTTAAAAGGTTAAATGGAAAGTTGAGTTTTGGTTAAGAGGGCGCTACACAAAATAATTTTAAAAATGCTTCCTCTTTAAACAAATTTACAAAAAGCTTTTTTGAATAGTTGTTGATTATCTCTCTATCTAATCACTATTTCATCAAACACCACATGCACAATATTTCAATTAAAATGGCTGAATCCGATGAGTGTTTAGAGAGCGCCCGCTTGAGTTTTAACGGCTCGTTTTGAATGATAACAAGCTTTTAACTTAGTCATTTGTAATTGTATGTTCATTTCGTGCATGGTGGAGTTATAACTATTAGTTCATAATGTAATTGTGCAGGCTTTGGTTGCTAAAATTAATTTTGACCAAAAATGTACTCTCTTTACCAGAACTGAACTATGCCTTTAAAGTCATCGTTACTATTTTATTTTTGCAAAAATGCCTTAATTTGCACAACATTGAACACATGCCTGTGAAATATGAAAATTAAATTAATCTGGTTTCGTTCTCAGCATTGCATTTGTAAACTACATGTTTTATAACAATGTATACTAAGTCTATATTGTTGCCAAACAAACAACCATTTGAAACTTATACACCAGAATGGATTTTTCATGTATACCAATACCTTAAACAAAGGACACAACAATCAAACAATTTTACAGCATATTCGAAAACATGCTCTAAAGACTAAAGTCAGCATAATACAAACATACTATGACAGACTATAGGAACTCACGAAGCAAACATCCAGCATGCAATGCAATAGATGAACTGCATGCGAAGGCACGTGTTACATACAGGCGTATGTAATGATACTTAGATGAGAGTACCTGTTCGAACTACTTCTGGTTTTGTGCAGCGGCCAGCGCGTTTGTTTAAAGTGATACCTGTAAAGTGTTAGATATTGCACAACATGACATTTGAGACTTCAATCCTATATCAGTATCATTGTAAAATACAATTGAAAGATTTGTGAAAGTTTGAAAGAAAACGAACACTGTTTACCTAGTGAAAAAAAAACGAATATTGAGTTCATATTTTATCACCGAATACTGATGGTTCTGCCATAAATTTGTCACAGTAATAATCAGCCGTTTGAGATATTCGCACCCGTGTATTACAGACGTAGTACAGAATTCATGGAATTTGTGCTCGCTGGGTTCAAAGTTCAATCTCCGGAATGTTCCCACGCGTGCTGCAATGCGGACGCGTTTAGCTACAACAATTGTACTTTTTTTGCGTTAATCAACGCTTTTCAAATAATGATTTTCAATGATAATTATCTTCATACTAACGGGACATTTGAAAAAAATTAACCCTATTTTATTTTTCTCGTAGAAGAGAAACGAGGAAGCTCCAAGTAATTTTCGTGGATTTGGACACTTTACAGGTATGACTTTAATTCACGTGCAAGCCTTGCCATTTTTCTCAAAAACTGTCAATGTGCATGTGTGTGTGAGGTGTGTGTTTGCGTGTGTGTGTGTGTGCGTGTGTGTGTGTGTGTGCATGTGTGTGCGTGTGTGTGGGTGGGTGCGTGCGCTTTCTTGGGTGACTAGATGTTACTGAGCAAATAATGGAGCAATGTTATGTGGATTTGATGTGGCAAGATTGGTACCCCTGCCCACCTCGTGTGTCCTTCAGCAAGACAATTTATCTACAATTGCTGCTCTCTACCCAGGGAAAATTCTTCCTGTGGGCGGGGGTGACCCCCCCCCCCCCCCCCCACCCCCCTCTAAGATTCTGAAACATGGCAAGTCAAAGTCAATATTCCTTCAAGGTATGCGCCTTATTACAAACAAGTATAACAATTCAAAAGCTCTAAACCAAGGGCGTCGATTTCTTCTCGCCATTGGGGGGGATGATTCGTCATTTTGACCATCTCTGGCGAGGGAGCGAAGCGACAACCCAGCAGCGTGCCCGGGGTTTTTATGGCTGAGGGGGGGGGGGGGGGGGGGGGGGGGGGGCAAAGCTTTTGAATTCAGCTGTTTAGAAATTGGAAGATTATTAAATGCACATTGCAAGCATCATGTTATGAGCTGGGCTTTGTCCAATATGAACTTTAGCCTAATAGATACATATATTGCATTCTTGCATTCTGATGGAACCCTGAATAGCATCAGTCATGGGATACCCACATTGTGAAGCTTATTGGGGGTCCAGGGGGCGGAGCCCCCGGAAGCTTTGGGATTTGTAATATCCAGATATAAAGATGTTGTCTATATGTAAATAAAGATTTAACTATTCTTTAGTTAATTGGCTTTTGAATTAGCTGTTCAGATATTGGAAGATTATTAAGTGCACATTGCAAGCATCCTGTTATGATGAGGGCACTCTCCAAATATGGATGAATTTTAGCCTGATAGATAAATACTGTCGATTACAATCATCCTGATGGAACCCCGAATAGAATAAGTCAAGGGATACCCACATTGGAAAGCTTATTGGGGGTCCAGGGGGCGAAGCCCCCGGAAGCTTTGTGATTTGTAATATCCAGAAATACAATTAACTATTGAATAGTTAGCTCAATTTTAGTGAGCGAAGCGCAAACGCACAGTGGGCCAGGATCGCCTGAAAGTTTGCCAAGAGAGAAGTCCTGAATAAAAACTATTTAATGAGTACATGGCTGGTACTGGGTCAAATAACCTTAATGGGGGTTCCAGGGGCGCAGCCCCGGAAGATTTTGGATTTGGGCAGCTTAGCATTATCAAAAAGTGGTTTAAAGAAGACTATACAGACTGTCCCAGATAAAACGAAACCGGGTTTAATGGCAGAAATTTTCTGTCATAATGAATAATTTCCTTGATGTTATATATATGTCTGCAAAGCTCCGTGCCTCTTCTTTCATTTGATGTACAACGTATGGCACATAATTCAAGCATGACTGCATTAGAACAATGGAAAGTGGTGTTACCAAAGTTCCATTCGCACGCAGAAATTGCAAGTTTGAGTGAGTTTTTTGGGTAAGTTTTAAGGGTTGTAAACGTACTTATTTTTAAAGAAGACAAACACCGCATACAATTTCATATATTTATCTTTTACATGACACCTTTTTCTAAAAAAAATAAATGATTTATGCCAGAGAACGAGTAAAATGAAAACATGCCTGATTTCTGCCAAAATAAGTGAAAGTTGAGTAAGAAGTCGCTCAGCTTTCCTGACTTAGCAGCTGACAATGGACTTTGATGCATGAGTGAATTTACACAAACATGGGGATCAGGGAAAACATGGGAAACAGGCTAGATCAGGAAAGTTACTCATCTGGTCTGGAATCAAGCATGTTTTCATTTGACTCGTTCTCTGGCATCAATTATTTTTCTTTTATCACAAGGTGTCATATAAAAGATAAAATTATGAATTTTTATGCTGTGTTCGTCCTTTTTCAAAATAAGTACGTTTACTACCCTTAAACATGTTAAACCGCACCCCAAAACCTCACCCAAACTTGCAATTTCTGCGTGCAAATGGAATGTTGGTAACACCACTTTCCATCGTTCTAATTCAGTCATGCGTGAATTATGTGCCATAAGTTGTATATCAAATGAAAGAAGAGACACAGAGCTTTTCAGACATATATATATCATCAAGGAAATTATTCATTATAACATAAAATTTCTGCCATGAAACCCGGTTTCGTTTTTCCTGGGACAGTCTGTATAGTAACAACTTCCATTCATGAGAGGGGGCAATGCTCCTTAATTTTAATGTTATTATATATTTTTGAACCCTAAATATTGGGGGGGGGGGATGATAATACAGGCCATCCCCCCCCACCTGAAATATTGGGGGGGGGGGGATATATCCCCCCATCCCCCCCCCCCCCCCGTGATCGACGCCCCTGCTCTAAACCATGGGAAGGGAACCCCTTCCAAAACTCCCGCCCCTACTCGTTCGATTATCTCCCTTGCTTAATTTGAATTGCACCACTCTCCTTGGCTAAATTTGCCTAAAATTTGTCCAGTAAAATGTTGGGCAACAATGTATGAATTTGCCAAAATGTACTTATATTGCCACCATAGAAAACACCTTGAGTTCCCTTAAAAGGGAAGTTTCGGTAGAGAGGGCCCTGCACTATACATTTTTCGTGAGGTAATGAAAAACTGACGGTGCTGAATTTGAAAGTACATGCAATTAATTTAATGGCACAATAAACATTAGTTGGTCAAAATCGGTTCAGAAATTTCTGAAATATCAATAAATATATCCGATCGTAATATATTTGGGCACCAAATTTATTTGATGATTCGTTTTCTTTTTTGTATTACAAATTGCTTACATTTTTTTCACAAATTTTCAAAAACATTTTTTTAATAGTTGTTGATAATCTCTCTATTTAATTTTAATTTTAACTAAACATCACATGCATAATTTGGTATGAAAAATGGTTGACACCAATGCCTTTAAGAGAGCGTCCTTTTGTATGTTAATGGCTCTTTTTGAATGAAACAGGCTGTTTGATTAGTCGTTTTTAATGTGGTATACCTGTCGAGCATGGTGGGTTATGATAATATAACGACCTCTAAATTAATAATTGTGACCGCTTACACCTAAACCCCCATAAAGTCGCGGTATATGATTCTCCGCTACGAGCCAAAGTATGTAATTTTTGCTGAAAAATCAAATTTTAAAACTTTACTTTACCTGAAAGCATAATCTTTCCTCTATCGACTGTTTCAAATTTTGAGTCTTAAAACGAAGCCAAAGTTGAGTAATGAGCAGTCAATGGATAGCTCCTCCGCACTACGCGCCTGAGTGATCCTAATCTTTAGAGTCTCTTTTCTCCTCATTCTGTAAAACTAGACCTTCCCACTCTCCTACATTTAATCGCTTTGTTGAATAGGTTCGGAGTGTCCAAATTTGATGAGTTATATATTGTAAAGCTGAGAGTTTACTCTTTCCAGCTAGATAACAAATCCAAATCCATGTTTGTCAACTTTTTGGGGGTTTTGGGCTAAGCGGTCACAATTTTACTCGTGCATTTAAATTGCACTCGGTCTTTGGCTTCAAAGCAATATAAATTGCACTGATAGTGTCATATGGTTAATATTCATGAATTAATATCTTCGTTTAGTTTTGACTGTCATGGCAGGAAGTAAAGGGTCCATTGACAGTATACACGTATGTACACGTATAGCGTACTAGGTAATCTACCCAGCATGCAATGCGATGAAAGAACTCCGTAACATGTGCATTTTTTAAAATTCCAATCTTATTTAAAGATGCTGATTTTGTGTAATCCCTTGTATAATTTAAGAAATTATGAAGTTGTGTTATAGTTTATGAATGTATTATGATAAACGTAAGCCAAATACACCCTTTCGGCAATATAGTCACCCTTTACCTTCTGAACTTTGGACAGATTGTGGTAAAACAAAAGATAAGTTAACATTATTTCTCCCATTCGTTTAGTACATGTATAAACCCTATGGAAGTGTGAAACTGAAAGTTAAACACGAGAAAAGTCATCGGCAACGATGGTTGTTTAGTAGATTTCTACTTCCCACTCAAGAGAAGCTTCTTTAATATCTCTTCGAACCATCATCTGCAGAAGACCTGTAATTTTTTGTGCGACTTAACAATTTGTTCTTTGATTTGAAAACATGATCTTCGATAGCAGGAAATAGGGGTAAGTTTATTTCTTAATTATATTTGTCTTGGTTAATTAAGTTCAACATATTTATACTGGAAACAAAAATGTCAAGGTGCATGTGTGCGTGTGGGGGTGCGTGTGTGTGTGTGTGTGTGTGTGTGTGTGTGTGTGTGTGTGCGGGCGCGTGCGTCGGTCTGTGTCTGCGTGTATGTTGGATCTCCCCGCCTCCCGATTACGCTTGCTCCGGTCACTCTGTTGGTGGTCTGGTGGTGTGGAAAGGACATGGCATGAGTTAATTGTGTTAGTTTTATTCTCCGGAATGGGTAACATCTCACTGGATCAACCTTTGGCCGTTCGTCTGTGCGGGTTTGCTGGGGTCGGCGGGGCGTCTCGGGATTACCTGGTGTCTTGCAAATCCGCTCTTAACGATGGTTAATCTGCCTTTTATATTTTATATATTTGTATTTTTTGTATGATTTATCCTAATCTATTGTAAAATGATTTAGTAATTTGTTTATTAATGTTTGTTTCGTATCTGGTTAATAATTTGTACATATTGTGATTCGCCTTAATTTGTTCAATAAAACACACATATATAAAAAATAAAAAAAATTACACAATCAACATCAAAGCATCAAAGCATCCGAGGGAGAAGCGCATTTCATGGTAGATATAGATGAGTCAATTATGATCATGAAAGGCCGGGAAATCCCTAGCTACATCCGGGTCTTGAAACACAAAGCGAGGGAAATCGGCACTGGTGCTGGTGTCTATTATATATACGATAGACACTCGTGTAGCCTGGCGTACTGCGCGGAGCTCGTAGGAATCGTGTTGTCTCACTACTGGTTCGATCAGTAATCGCTCCTTTTTCTTGTTCTTATGATGTTCCCATCGATTCATCTCTATACTTGTACGTTTGTGGAAGAGCCTGCTAATTCACTGAATTATTCATCTTACCGGTGCGACTATTGTGACATACCAGTTCTGATAGTAAATCAAGAAACTCTAAATATTCTTATTATTGGATCCCCAGTCGGCGATACCAGATCGTGTTCATAACTGGTGCACATACCGATAGACTCTACTATAACGTTACGAGACATTATGATGCAGCATGCAACCACCTGATAACCTATCACTATTAGACATTTTATAGCTGTATCACTTCTGTTGATTCGACCGACACTTCCAACTGCCTATCCAGAATAAATATATCGATACGTATAGTCTGAGACGATTAACACAGATCAGAATGGTTGATTAGAAGGATACAGAGAGGATGGGACCGACGCAAACACTATAAATTGCATTGATCCAGACATCGTGAATATCAAATTCGGTATGTATTTTGTCTTTATCGTTTATAGGGATGTTGCTGCTTTAAACGATATGTTAAGAATTTAATATAATTATAGTGTTATGTGTTTTCCTAGTAATGACCTAAATATATATATATTATCAATTCATATTTTACTAGGCAAACTCATCACGGTGCACCAACCAACATTACGAGCATTTCATTTCCGGGTTGGTCTTCCGGAATGAAATCTTTGTTGTACAGTTATAATGGTGTTAAGAAATGGAATGAATTGCCTTTCATATTCAGTATTTCAGTCAAGCTCTACATTTGTAGAAAACTTACTGTTTATGCACTGTAAATAAAGGATAGTTGTGTAGTTGTGTGGTTGATATAGACTATGGTCATAATAATTGATGGTTCATACATTTTACAACTTTACATGTCTATGGTTTATAATTATAGTACACAACTATCTATTTGCACTGTATGTAGAAAATCTATCCTTATATTTGATGTCTCAGGTATTGCAATTGTGTGCGTGTGTGTGTGTGTGTGTGTGCGCGTGTGTATGTGTGTGTGCATGTGTGTACGTACATACGTGTGTGATCAAGCTGTTAATCTTTTTACATTTTTTTTTATAAGTAATATTCTTTTATTTAGTTTTCTCAACTCGATAATTTTGAACTCGCCGTTGAAATAAATAAATAAAATGCTTACACCTTTTAACAATGTACAAAATGCCCATTCAGAGAGCGCCATTTTGTGTTTTAACAGCTCTTTTGAATAATCCCCATTTTGTTTCTTAGTCGTTTGTAATTTAGTATACCTTTTCGAGCAGGGTGGAGTTATAACTATTATTTTGTAATGTTAAGGTGCAGGTTTTAGTTACTAAAATTAAGTTTGACCAAAACTGTACCCTCTTTAAGGCCTGGTCACATACTACCGGATATCGTAAACGGATGCCCGACGGAGAGCAACATTTTCAATTCGTTCGTATCCGTTGGTATGCGTTTCTTGTCCGTTAATGGTCAGCTAGGCGATGTACGTTGTTCTATCCGGTGGAGTGGTGTGTGCATGAGGCAATGGAAACGACTTTCACCACCGGATATTTTGATTTCGAAATACTTTCTATTAGTCTGTCTTCCGTCTACGCTATTCGTTGATATGTGACTGGGCCTTAACCAACACTCAACATCCCTTTCAATCAAAAATAATAGCCTAAAAGCTTATGAAATGTACATGTTGAAGAGATAGTTGAGTTTTGGTCAAACTTAACTTTAGTAACCAAAACCTGCACCATTACGGTACATTTTGGTGAAAATGACTGATATCCACGAAGACATTGGTTTGTTTGATATTGCCTCTTTTTGATATAGAAGTTATAGATATTATGAGAAAGAACGGTTTTGTGATAGTCTACTCTCGGAATCCTGGGAAAATGTTTATGATCGTACTGATGTCAATAAGGCATATAATATATTTGTACAGTCAGTAATAGGTATTTGTAATCAATATGCTCCGATTGTTCATCGTCACTCTTCCAGGAGGAAAAGTGATAAACCGTGGTTGACCAGAGCTACTAAGAAGTCAATTAAAAAGAAACATAAATTGTATGGTAAAGTATTAAAATCAAATTATAATGAAGATGATTTGAACAAATATAGGACGTACAGAAATGTCTTATCTACAGTTTTGAGGAATGCAAAGAGGATATAGTATAGTGATTTAGTTTAAATGTATAAATGCGATACAGCGCAAACGTGGAAGTCAATCAATAAGCTATTGAAGAGCGGAAATAGTAAAGTAAAAACGTCACATGTAGATATGCTCCGTGTTGATGATAATGGTAGTAAGAGAGTTGTAACCTAAATATCACAAGGCTTTAATGATATTTTTTGTTAACGTTGGGCCTAACCTTGCTAAATCTATTAATCGTAATGATGATGATGTTATTACATTCAACGATTTTCTTAGTGATGGAATAGTTGACTCTTTGTTTTGGGAGCCAGTTACTCAATATGAGGTTAATGACTAAGTATTAACTTTGAATGTAAAGAAAAGCTTGTGGCTTTGATAACATTCCAGCCCGATTGCTGAAGGATGCTGCTGATGTAATTGCAAAACCATTAGCTTATATTTATAATCAGTCATTATTGAATGGTGTGTTTCCAGAGGCAATGAAAGTTACACCGATTTTTAAAAAGGGGGATAGAGATGTCCCATGCAATTATAGACCTATTTCAGTTTTGCCTCTTGTGGCCAAAATATTTGAGAAATTAGTAAACAAGAGGCTACTTGATTATTATGAAAGGAATGATGTATTATATAAGCACCAGTATGGTTTTCGTTAACATTATAGTCCTAAGTTGTCTTTAATTAATTTGGTTAATGATGTACTTAGATCTCTGGATAAGGGCAGTGTAACACTAGGCGTATTCCTAGATTTCCAGAAAGCTTTTGAGTTTTGATACAATTGATCACGTAATATTGGTTGGTAAATTAGAACATTATGGAATAAGACGCCTGCCTCTTCAGTGGTTAAAAGATGATATTTTTAGTATATTTTAGTGTGTGAATTATGATGGACATAGTTCATCATTACGACAGATAATACCATGTGGCGTTCCTCATGGTTCCGTTTTGGGACCTACACTGTTTTTGATGTATATAAACGATTGCCAAACTCAACGAATTATTTTAATTTTAGACTTTTTGCCGATGATTCTAACTTGTTTCATACATTTCCACCGAGACTGAATTTGATTGATATGGATATAGTTAATATGCATCTTGATAAGGTGTCCATATGGTGTAAGGTGAATAAACTTACAGTGAATCTCTTAAAGACTAATTATGTGTTAATAAGAGGGAGTAGGCAATCAATAGTAACTCAAGGGGTAATACAATAGCAGAGACTGAAATAGTCCGGGTTGATGTTGCATCATTTGTAGGAGTTTATATATATCAATACAAGACGTGGAAACCTCATATCGAAATGATTAATAAGTGTACAGTATTAGGAACAAAATGAGTGTTTTATATAGATTAAGACAGTTTGTGCCAAGGCATGTTTTATTGTTATTGTACAAAACGTTAATCCAACCGCATATGACATACGGAATTGAGGTTCGGGGAAGTAATTATAAAATAAACATGAAGTGTTTATTATTAAGCCAAAATATGGCACAAAGAGTCAAAACATTTAGTCCAATTAGGACTATTTCGAAACCGATATTTCAGGAGTTAAAATTAATGAATAAGTATCAACTCCATAAACTATCTATTTGTGTTTTTATGTATCAATTATTGAATGATAAATTGCCTCAGTCTCTAATTCAGTATTGCTGTTTTATAGAGCACCAATATGAGACTAGACAAAGGAAAAGTAAGAAGTTGAGTGTGCCTATAAGGTAAGGACTACGCAGGGTAAATTTTCAGTGTAATTTAGAGGCACATGCTTTTTGAATGATCTACCCCTATCTGTACGGGAGAAAGCATCATTGTCTTGCTTTCGTAGAACTCTAATGTCACAAATGTTAATATAATAATTGTTTAAAACTTTTAACCGAGGTTCTTGCCTTTTTGTAAATATTATGTTATATAATCGTTTATCTTTGTATTGAGTGTAAAATACCAAAGCTTTGTATTCAATCACAGAACATATTTTAGCCTAGATGTACAATAGCTTGTAGCTTAAAGTATGTATTCAACAGTCATTCATATTTATTCTTTATATTCTTATTTGTTGTGCTACTTATGTGTGTTAATGGTACTAGACACGGCTAGCATTTAATGCTATTTTCGGGTCCCATTTATCCTTTTAATATCTATGGTACACATTCACATTTAATTGTTATATTGATGTACTTTTTATTTAGAAATAAAACATTTTCGAGGGACCCGCATTATATATGGGACAAGATTAAAAATTACTTTTTATCTTCATTATATAAGAATATTTAAGCAAAGTAAGACTGTCATACTTCACAAGTACAAAGTTTTGCCGAAATCCAGCAATAGGTTTTCACTAGGAATCAAATAGTATAAACAGTTTCATTAAACAACGTGACAGACGGGACGAACATTGAGTTAAGCGTGAAAAATACGTCAAAAATATTGTTATTATTATTACTATTATTATCATTATTATTACTATTATTATTATTATTATTATTATTTATTCGGCATTTCCAACAAAGTACAATGTACAAATATAAGTTGAGCAGTGAATTCTAAGTAGAAAGAGGAGTTATAATTATACGTTTTGGTGAATTTTCACGACTTATCATGTGCCGTCAGCTTGGAAACGTGAACCAAGGTATATCAAATAATATATTAGTTTGAAAATGATGTAGTTTGATACAAAACAGTATTCATCCAATTACATTTTTTTGAAAATATTTGGGAAATATTTACAAATATAAACAAACCTGTTGCCTCTATTTCAAAGACTCTAAGCCATACAGAATATTGTGTTTGTATTTCCGTTTGGTTTGTTTCTTTGCTTTCTGAATTTGTAGTAATTTTAAGTACAATGTAATACAAGTTATGAGATCAAAAATCTGCTCGTCGAAGTTTCTGTCGGCCCACCGCTTTATTTGTTTTTAGTAACCTTTACTGGAAGCAATTAAAACAGAGACACGTTTGTAAAGTATTATTTGACCTTTGCATGAATTATAATTTAATTGCTTTTTATTACTCGAGGGGTCCACAAACTACAGGCAAATACATAATTTACAATATATCATTCTAGGTTTCATTGTACAGCTAGTTTAATTTTAATTTCAATTTGTACAATGTACAATTTTAATTTTTGTTGAAAATGAAACTAAACTGAAACTGAGGTGATTTATCATGGTGATATAGTGATATATTATGCTCCTTATCTCAGAGCAGGCATTGATAGTGATTGATTATAAAATATTCACAGTTCAACCTTCATGTCATACAAATAAATACGTAACTACTTGAGCATCGTATCCGGAATACTACCCCCTGGACGATTACCCCTAACCAATTACCCCCAAGACAATGACCCCCCCCCCCCCCCCACCCCCAAGACAATCACCCCTTGCCCCAGGACAATTACCCCCAAAGACAATTACCACCCGGACAACTCCCCCCAAGACAATTACCCCGAAGACAATAACCGCCAAGACAATTACCCCCCCCCCCCCCCCCCCTCCCCCAGACGCGAGATTTGTTTTCCTATGAACTTTTTGTCTCTGGCGCATGCGCACATGGTCATTCTCCGCGAACTCATGAATATGTATCATGTACGTCAGTGGCGCATGCGTATTATGGTCATTCTCCAAGACCTCATGAATATTTATATATACGTCATAAGGCCATTCATCAACGCATGCGCACTTCCCTCCTCTCTCTTCTGTAGATATGAGATTGTTGCACAAATTTAATTAAAGGTGAATTTTAAATAAATATGTAGGGTGTATGAATAATCTTGAATAACTTATGTAGCCTATGTAGGATAATTGGAAATACAAATATGAGGTCAAGTTCCACACTGTACCCAGGGAGCAAACACCCCTTTTTTAGGGTATCATACATGGAATGTTATAAAAGGTTGTTCACCAGAAATGTCTTCTAGGACCTTCTCGGGTCACAACCTAGGTGGACAACCTTTGCAATCTAGCTACTGGCAGTTCACAAAACGTGTACAAACGATTTAACCCATAATGTACGTTAACAGCGCCTTAAATCCTTAGGGTTCATGAAGGTGTGCCTCTGCTATTTGCACAATAACACTAAAAAGCATTATGATATCATCACATCGCTTCAGATTTGTATTTTGTAGAGTAGTGTGCATCTTTTGATATCAGATTTGACTGCATAATATATTCGGTTAATGTATCACGTGTCATTTTAAGTCATGTGTTACACAAAGGACTTGAAATTGCAGGTTCAGTTATATACACAAATGCATTGAAATGTTCAAGATATTTAAAACGTTACACAATTTGTATTTGATGTTCTTCAAATGGATTCAATTTAATTTTTGAAAGTTTTTGAAATGATAAAAACAAAAGACAATAGAATAATTAATACATTAAAAACAATACAATACATATATATGAGTTCCTAATACTGTATTGTTGGTATATGATTTTACTAAATCATTATGATAGAGGTCAAATAGATTTGATAATGAAATGTACATATTGTAGAATGAGGACATATATATTGGTTATAGAGTACAGATATATGATAGACCTTGATAAAGAATATAATACAATATTAACCATTTAATAAAGTGATTTTCTTATTATACTAATAACAATTTAATGATATATCTGAAAACATGCACCTATATACTTGTTTGGATGTGTGTTACGTATTTTTCCAATATTAACATGGAACTAATGCAGAAGTCAGCAATGAGTGTAAATATTTTGTAGGTGTAGCCTGTAGGGAAAGATAATTACCTCAACTCACAGTCGAATTATTGTAAATGTGTTAAGTAGGAAGAATATTTTTATTCAAAATGTACACGATAATACAATCAAACAAAGTAATGGGCATCGACATAAACAATCATGATACAAAATTATAATCGTACCAGAGAAAAACAAAGTGACCTACTCTACATCTTTAAACAATGTTACAATTTGTGTTAATGTTGTAGGCCATTTTCTGAGCCATCGTACCCTTTTAAGTTGTACTGGTACATCATTGTTTCAACAAGTCCACGTAATTATAAGTTGTATTTGACTCATAGAAATGTTCATTGGACTAGAAGGACACACAGGTAGGCCTATATCATGAATGAGCACTTAAAATTTAGAAAAAAAACCATATAGACCTATACTGTTTGAATCCGTGACATTGCATACTTGTCAGTGATGATGACCTAACCTCCCATGGAGAAGCATGTTCTGTATTGGGAAAAAGATCTCCAAGAGGGATCACTATAAACAGCCTGTTTATAGCACCTTGTCAATGATTTGAATCCTCGAACTGGTCAGGTTGATGGTTTTAACAATTATGGTAATATCAGGTGACGGCGCATGTCTCCAGGACTCATTAACTATTAAATAGTTCACTCAAACACTGTTCTCACTGAGGAAACTCAGGGCAGTTCCTGTGTTAGCTGTCAACTACATGACTGTTTGTAGACTTATAACATGTTATCGAGCACATCATTGATACTCTTTATTTTTAGAGGGGTATCATTCATAAAAAATGCTTATTAAGTTTACATCAGCATAATCCACAAGCATAGTATAGGTTATTTCACATTTGTGAAAATACCAATAAAACTATACTATTGTGACGAAATTGTAACTGTGCTTTTAATCATTGTGCTTGTACCGTTGTAAATTGCATTGTCACAGATATGAAAAGGGTTGTACCGTATTGCATGTTGCGAGCTGATGTACTGTTGCGGATAGGGCATGTTTAGCGTATACCAGAGTAGTGTATGATGTGTATTTCATGTGTATTTCATGTGAGCTTGGTATAGCTGGTTGGCGCGCACACACGATCTCCGCGCGCTGGTCCGACTTGCGTGATGTCGGATTGCAGTGTGTGGAGGATGAGAGTCACGTCATAGTCGAGATGCGCGCCTGATCGACTGTACAAACGTTAGGAGCTTTCCTCTAGCAGAATAAAGGCAAGGGCCACTGTAAAGGCAAACTTCTGGTGTGATGTGTCTGATTGGGGGAGAGGTAGCTGCAAATCCCTAGAGTATAAAAGAACCCAACGGGAGGTGGTTGTCGGGTGTGACCAGCGATTGGATGGCTGTGGTGAGAATTGGAAGACCCGGGAGAATCCCGTTGCATTGGTGACAGCGGTGGGATACACTACGAGGATTTGAGCTACAAAGAGTGCCTGAAAGATTGGCCGAAACCCCTCGCAGGAGATACCGAGAAGTTGAGGCTGAAAAAATGCCCAGAAGTTTGTGAATTGTCTGAAATACGGCTTGAGGGATACACCGCCTGAGAAAGTGCCGGATACAATGGCGGACGTGTGAGAACGCACACAAAATCGGGCCATAGGAAACCCCACGTTGAAGGGAAAACAACGACACACACCCGTTATACCACTGAGAAGACTGCGCTTCCATACAGTGGGTATGCCAGGTCAAACCTGATGCTTGAGAACCACACGGGTTAGTCTCCATGCACACCCCCGACGCCCTAACCCACCACACACATATCAGGCGCCTGATCAGGCGATAGCCAAACCCGTGTTGTAGAGAGCGCCTTGATAGACATTCTACAGGCGACCACACACATAGAAATCAGGCGATAGCCCAACCCGTGTTGTAGAGAGCTCCTTCGTAGACATTCTACAGACCACCACACACACAGAAATCGGGCGACAGCGAGACCCACACACTAACACTGGCCCCCATTGATACGAGTGCAGCCCAGTGCATGTGAAGATGTGGGTGAAGATTGGGCATGACCATGGGTCGTACGACCTCGCCACCACACGTGCGCCACCAGGCCAGATCCCGAGGGAATTGTATGGTTAGCCGAGAGGACCAAGAATGATGAAACCTACGTATGGTGAGCCGCCATGACAAAAAACGTAGCAGCTTGACGTTGGAGACGATATAGCAGCGTGCACATCGATGGAGCCCCACATGAATGCACATATTAGCCTGAAATAGGGCACGCACCCCATTCTTAAACCCCGTCCCTACAGATAGTTGATGGCCACATGTGAACCCAGGATTAATGACGCACACACTCTTCAGTTCCAGTTTGCGTATGCGGTAGACATACAGGGAAGAGTGGCAGGGTGTGCACCAGTACCAGAAGGGGTGGTGGATTTGTGCTTTCAACACTGAATCAACGATGTCGTCGGAGAAGTTTGACCAGGTAGCTGAATGGGTATGCCCGTTGCAGAAGTTCAGCGCTATGAGGAAGAACTGCGAATCTTAAGGACGAGGAAGCAGCTGTTGACAGAGCGAATCCGTCTTCTCGGTGAACAGGAGACAATTGACGACGTCTTCTTGGTGACGGAAGACCAGTGATCGGGACTCGGCAGGAAGTGACTGCCATAAGGGAGTCGGACAGTGCAGCAGGGATACCGCGGAGACGATGTCGCGCAGAGTACATGCGAATACCACAGGTGTCGACCTACAGCTGTGATTAAGGAATCACACGAGGTACAATGGTGGTATTACAGGCCATGGAGTGCGGACATCAGGTCTAATGGCGAGAATGAAATGCGTGCACAACCGAGGAGCTCCCCACGGAAGGACGGCATGAAAGGCTCCCGTATCTCAGCTTCATGTCGGGGTGTCCGTGTGGCTTTCCAATCCTGTCAGCACCAAGAGGCGAAGTTTGAGATGACACGAAGGTGGAGAGGCCCTCACCCGATCATCCACATGCTGTCTGAAGTCACCGATCGGATGGAAGTGGGTAGTCCATTCGAAGCATCTGAAGCCATACCCGGAGGGAACGTCGACAAAGTCGTGGATCCAGGAATCCGAAGTAGTCTTGACTACTAGGAGGGGGAGACTGAGCGAGGCGTCCTCAACGGATGAACAGCATGTGTCGGAAGCGGAGATGACTGTAGTTCCAATGATCCGATAGGAGACCTGGATACAGATAGCGGACGGAGGTCGCGTGGGCAAGCCTTTCACTGAAGCGTCTACCACCGAAGACGGACCCACGATTGAATATTAAATAAACTCAATACCGGAACTTTCGATTTAATTGATTTAAAGACAGCCCGTGGTCTTTAAAAATTGTATGAACTTTAAATGATCATGTTTAGGGACATTCCGTCTTCCTTTAAACTATTGAACGTTCGGCCCGAAAGGATTAAAGGACATCCCATTGTCCTTAATTTAGAAGAACTTTTAACATGATTTAGGGATATCTTTGTCCTTAAATTGATCAGTACTCAGAGACATTTTGCTGATTGAGAGTCGTTTTTATATGTTGTGTATTGTATATAGCATTGTATAAGGGCGTCCATCAAGTAGCTCTTTCGTTTTATCGTTGTGATAGTTGTTGTTTTCATGATTGTGTATTTCTTTTGAGTTTAAAGAATGCAACGTTTTATTTTCATGTATTCGCTCGTAATGATTGTTTATGTTTTACTGAGACCGCTACCTCAGATTTCTTAGGAGTTAGTATTGGGGTAAGACAGAGTTAAGATTTAAGTCTTAGGTAGTACAGTCTCGATGATGTATATCA
The DNA here is from genome assembly GCA_037951105.1 of Echinarachnius parma. NCBI lineage: Eukaryota > Metazoa > Echinodermata > Echinoidea > Clypeasteroida > Echinarachniidae > Echinarachnius > Echinarachnius parma. Next base: position 71,620 of record JBAMJV010002833.1, on the reverse strand, counting down.
TTTGATTTCTTATGCCCAAAACGTTATTAGAATTTATTGAAATGCCATTGATGTGACCGTTCGTCTAACATTCGTTCTGTGTCCGGAGATACCTTGTACGACCTTGCATGTGGTCAATGAGCAGTAGTTTTGTCAGGCGTATTGTTGAATGCTGTATATAGACATATGTTTAAAGTCAAGCATATATGATGACAAGTGGTTTTAATTGTTGTTTGTAAATAGATAATTGTACGATCTTGCATGCGATTTTGTCAGTGAATTTGAATCGTTTGGCGTTAATTTTGGTAGATCGATGTTAAACGAGTTAAAGTGATTCAGTCGGCAGTTTTTATTGTTTTAATGTGATTGGGGAAAACATGTTTGTTATTGGAAATAAGGAAAGTTAATAATAAGGTTAAGTATTTGTACATGGATGTATTAGATGTAATGCTAGGATCAGCATGACATACAGTTTCGTTTGGAAAAGTCGGGTATTGAATTGCATAAGGTTGTCTTAAGAAATGTTTTGATGATGTTTTAAGTTTAAAGGAAATTGCTTAAGTGAACATTATTAGCAGTTATTTTTAAAATGTTTGTGCAAGTTAGAATTTCGTCTTTCCTTATAGCCCTGTAAGCCTGAGGACAGACTTATCGTGGGAGGGGGGTATGTGACGAAATTGTAACTGTGCTTTTAATCATTGTGCTTGTCCCGTTGTAAATTGCATTGTCACAGATATGAAAAGGGTTGTACCGTATTGCATGTTGCGAGCTGATGTACTGTTGCGGATAGGGCATGTTTAGCGTATACCAGAGAGTGTATGATGTGTATTTCATGTGTATTTCATGTGAGCTTGGTATAGCTGGTTGGCGCGCACACACGATCTCCGCGCGCTGGTCCGACTTGCGTGATGTCGGATTGCAGTGTATGGAGGATGAGAGTCACGTCATAGTTAAATTTGGGGCAGTTGGGTCTAAGGCCGTTGTCAGGACAAGACGTGTGTGCGAGCTAGCTAGATGCACCGAGACGGAATCAGGCGCATAGTCGAGATGCGCGCCTGATCGACTGTACAAACGTTAGGAGCTTTCCTCTAGCAGAATAAAGGCAAGGGCCACTGTAAAGGCAAACTTCTGGTGTGATGTATCTGATTGGGGGAGAGGTAGCTGCAAATCCCTAGAGTATAAAAGAACCCAACGGGAGGTGGTTGTCGGGTGTGACCAGCGATTGGATGGCTGTGGTGAGAATTGGAAGACCCGGGAGAATCCCGTTGCACCATTTTATATTGTCATCTGACGATAACTGGTTTCTGTATATGAGTATGTAGCCTGATGATTGTGGTTTGATTGATCACTTTGCAGTTTCCCCCTATTTAAGGATCGTCATCATGTCAGACTTAAAAACAATTATACCCCTTCATTTAGCATAATTTTGGAATATGAATAGACTTATACTTGCACTGGTAAGCTGTGATTTCTTTCCTGCTTGTGGTAGTGTCCGTGCCATGTGTAAAAAGTGCATTGACATGTTCTTACTGCTGTTTGGATTAATTTGTTTGGCCTTCTTTTTCTTGCGAATGAAGGTTAAAAAAAAGCTTTACAAGGATGTCATCTAATCAGTTGAAAAGGACTCATTTCAAAGACATGTCAGCTTTCATACCTTGTTATTTTGACTTTGTATTAATAGCACTCTTTCCAAACGATGTCGATGCACCTTCGTATCCCCAGCTCCCTATTATGATACTGAGTGCAGCTTTGTAATGTAATATGAGACGATGCATAACCACAAAATCACTTTGTTTGGAATTGTAACATGATTGTTTAGTTATTTTATGTATTTTTAATGAAAATTGTGAAAAATAGTATTAAAACAGTTCCAAGAGCAAGAAACAGATTATAAAGATTTTGCTTGTAATAAATAGCAGCTATGATTGAATATTCGTGGACTTGATGTGAAAGGTTGGAAGGGCACAAGCTTTCCACATATGAGGTCCCGAGTTCGGAATCAGAGAGTGCCCGGAAGGATGGAACGTGATTCATTGGCACCTTATTCATATACAAGGTGTCAGGCTTGAAGACTCCCATGTGAGTTAGAAATGTGCACTATTGTGTGCTGGATTGATTGCAGTATGTATCCAATGACTGGGGATAAATGTAATGACGCACCGCGATCGTCATACATTGATACGTTCGCTAAATCATAACATCCATTTTATTATTATAATTATTAGGCTACATGTAATTATTCTTATATATTTCTTTGTTTCAAATTCTTTTATTTTGTATTGTTTTAACGTTTGTTTTGCTAGTGTTTCATATTACTAAATGCCAGCGAACATGTATGAGGTTTTACAGCTAAATATTTGGGTCATTCTATTATTATACAGATTTTGGTCCATAGGCGTACTGTATGTGAAATTTCATAATTATTCTATGTCTGACACGTGACATATAAAGGCACGTGACAAAAAAAACATTAGAAGTAAAAAGGCGAAACTTGGTATCAAAAGGTGCATAACTATCTATGAAAGACATATTCGAAGCACTTGGATGATAGCAGCATGCGTTTGTGTGTAATCGTGAAAATACCAGAGTAGGATATTCATGAACCCTAAGGATTTAATGCGCTTTTAACGTACATTAGGGGTAAAATCCTTAATATGTGTTTTCTGGCCTTCCAGTAGCTAGTTCGCGAGGTTGTCCACCTAGGTTATGATTCTTGAAGGTCCTAGAAGACAATTATGGGCCCAAACCTTAGATAACATTCCATGTATGAAAAACCCCCTTTGCTCCCTGGGTACTGGGCAGAATATATTTGTGGTATGATGATAGGCATAACGAACACCAGGGGGTGTATTCTGAAGGTATAATTGATTTTATCTAAGTTATATCTACGTCACTAAAATATAATTTAGCACATCGCTATTCCTTATTAAAGTACAGTGACATATTTTAGTGACGTAGATATGACGTGGATACAATAACATTTAGCTTTAAATCGTTTTCAGAATACATCCCAGTAGTTGGTAAGATTTGATGTAAGATTTTATTGACTCTATCGACCCCCTCTCGGGGTATGAGAGTACAAACATATTTACATAGTATAAATATAACAATAGTATAACATTGATAAACATGTGATAATATGAACAATGATAAACATGTGATATTATGAACAATGATAAACATAATTATGATAATATAAACAATGAAAACAAAACATGAAATGAACAATGATAAACATGTTATAATATAATTATGAACAAATGAACATATTTACAGATCAAGGCGAACTGGGCAATTCACCCTTCTACCGCTACGAGTGTGCCCAATAACATTACTCACTTGTGAGATATCATTTACAGGATTACCAACTACCCTTGGCTCTTTAGAAAAATGTGACATAATTATGGTAACGAATTTGGCTAATTTCTTTAACTAGCAAGGATGAACTGTATTAAAAATATTATCCATGTGCAATGCACTTGGTCTTAGGCTACTACCACACAAATTATTTGGTATATACTTCTTTCTCTCATTTTGAAAGAATGGACATACCAAAATATAATGAAATTCATCACCAATGTCTATTAATGTACATAGTGGGCATTGCAAGTCATGTACTACATTTGCATCAAATCTGCCTTTATTGACTGGTAATCTATGTGATCTACATCTAAACTTGCTTAAAGCTATTGCTTCTTTCTGACATAGTATCTGCAGGTACTTTTCATATACCAACTTACTCTTAAACATCATATAGTTAGTACAAATTCTATTTGACCAGGTAGCTGCACTCCATTCCTGACTAGAAATGTCAGAAAGCCTAATCTTCATAGTATTCAAAATCCAGGCAGCACTATATCCTTCTCCTTGGGCTCGCCAAACGTTCCCGAGTCCTGCAAAATCAAAGCTGTTTGCAAGAAACTCAACCCATTGTGACTTAATATTATTTACACGTTGTGCTTCACCTTGGGACTGCAAAAGACATTTTAAAAGAATAAATGAATACTTTGATTGTTTCCCCTTAACAAGCCTAACCCAATATCCAATCATTCGACACTTAATTTTATCCAATATTTTACCACGTCCCGTTTCCCCATAAACCATGCAGTCAGGTGTGCACTTATTTACAAACAATATTGTTCTTAAAAATTTTCTTTGAAAAACTTCAAGTTGATCTATACACTCATAGCCCCAGACCTCAGCACCATATAATAGAACTGGCAAAACTAAATGATCAAATAAATGACATTGTGTATCAACAGATAAATGCAACCTGTTTGCCTTTACTTATGGGCCGGTCATACTTACGGTAGTGGACGTAGTGATCCGTATGGTTATTTAATGTGGGTCAGACGTTGTGTAAGTACGTTAAAATAGGTTAAACTAAGTTGAACAACGTGGAACTACGTTGAATTACCTTAAGGTACGGTGGTTGGCCACGAAAGGGTACGGATAAGTACATTAAACTATGCTAGACTACGCTAATGTCAGTACAGCTTGCTCACAGACAGGTACGGAGTGGTACGTCTGACTACGCCTGAGTACGAGAGACTGCGGTAGCCACTACGCTGGACTACGCTAAAGAACGTCAAACTACGGTAAATAGCAACTCCGCACGGAGTATAACAGCCAACCGGTGGTGTGGTACGGCCATTGCGCTTGTTTTTCAAACATAGCAAGTCTGTGAAATTTGTCTTATTTTTTTTAATTAAACATGTCTGGATCAAGACTGTCGATGCTGGTTTTGTGCACGGTAAAGTACGTTAGAGTACGCTAGAGTACATTTAAGTACGTAACGAAGTACGTTGGACTACGCTAGACTTCGTTAGACTACGTTAGACTACGTTAAACTTCGGTTTAGTACGTTATTACTACGGATGCCTTTAACGTACCGCTCTTTTGAACATGTTCAAAAATTAAATCTAAGATCACTGCTCCCCCGAGTTAATACCAAGTTAGCATCACAGACAACTACGGTACGATACGGATGCTAGTACGTTCAACTACCTTCAACTTCGTTCAACTACGATCAACAACGTTAGCCACCACTACGTTCAACTACGTCGACTACCGCAAGTGTGACCGGCCCTTAACATACTATACATTGCCTTTCTAGCTTGTGTGACCGGTTTAGCAATTGCTTTTTTTTTTAATTACCATTATAATTAAATGTCACTCCTTAATATACAATATACTTCCAGTATTCCACCATCATAAACAAATTCTGTAATTCTTCTAACTTTCCCACGCGTTTAGAGTTTTTTGCAACTCTTCAGGAGTTTCTGCCAAAATAATAGTATCATCAGCATATAATAACGATACTAAATTTACCTAAACAACTCAATAAAGTAATGCCTCTATAATTATCAGGGTTTGCATTCTCGCCATTATTCTTAAATATAGGAATTATTATTCCAATACACCATTCAGTTGGGACAATACCAGAATGCAATACAACATTAAAGAACTTAACTACAACCTGGAGAATCTCCGGTGAGCAACTTTTAAGGAACTCATTTGTAATAGAATCCCTTCCACAAGCTCTAGTATTCTTTAGCTTCTTAATCATCATCTCAACTTCATTCAAAGTAATAGGAACATCGAGGCAAACATTTGTCTGAGACAACTCTTGCATAACAATTGGGGGTTCCGGTTCATCAACCTCCCTATAACTTAAGGACTAAAATGATCTACAAAATCCTTCAATAAAACATTTCCCATATCTTTTCCTTTGTGTCCTTTCTTATCGTTCAATAGCTGCCAATATTCCTTAGGATTGTTTGTCCGCAAGGAACGCAATAATTTATTCAAATTCTGAAAATATAACCTCTTTTTAAAACATAACAAATTCCTAGACGATTTCCCTGCCTCATCATAATCTCTTGAATCAACAGGAACATCAGAGTTCCTTAACAATTTTACCTTTCTCTTCCATCTATTTTTAATATTCAAATATTCCTTCCGAGCTTCCCAACATTCAGTATCGAACCATGGCTGTTGTTGACCTTGCTTACGCTGATTATTACTTATTTTACTTCTATTGTTTCTATAATGCTTTAATTTACAGACTCCAATTTTCTGTGCTGTACTCAGAAACATAGCACACCATTGGGAATAAAAAAATATCAATACTCTCATTAATTATATTCGATACAGTCGTGATTTAATTACATTCATATTATTTGTGGTTGACACATATGTCTACTTAACAGGAAATTATATTGACAATCTTATCATTACTATGAATGTATAGTTGGTATATATTTATATATCTATGTACATGGATGAAAGCATCAAAGCAAACCATATGATCTTGGATGTTGAAAACAACAATATATATATATATTTGGTACTATGCTTATTACAGACCATTGTTATTACTATATAGCCCAATTCAGTATGAGTTAAATTTGTCATGTGTTACAATACACCAAAACCTGACATGTTATCGAATTTGCATATTTCACAAATGAATAAATAAAGAAGTTATTAACTTCAATTCATGTATGCTAGTGTGGTTAATAAACTCTTGTATACTCATCTTCTAGAAATGACAAAACAAAGGTCATTCACCCCTGGCGACTGGGTCGCTATTTAAACTTCAAACACAAATTGTGCAAGCATGCAGGAAAATAAAGTTCATTTCCAACATTATGTGATGCACTTGGTATATCAGAAAAAAGACATTAAGGTTTGAAAGAGAAGTGACATAATGTACATGTACTTGGAAAAGCGGGCTGTATTGTTTCAACATGATCAACTCATTATCTGCAAAAAATGACTTGTTAAGTATAAAATTAATGTGATGTATGGAGAATTGACTGTCATAAATGTATACATAAAGGATCTGAATGTAACAAACTGATTCAATTATTTTTGAAAAATTCCCTAGCTTTGGTTGGGCAGAAGCATGAATAAATTCTGCAAATGGTTACTGACTGTGCAACACGTGTTTTGGATTCAGTGCTCAAAGAAGATAGACAGTTAAACAGTCAGTAAAGATAGATCCTGCTTGGAACTGTGTATTAAGAAGTCCAAAGTCTTTATCAATCAGAAAAAAAGAAATTTGAACCGACCATAAATACATGTAGAAGTCAAATGTACTCATTCATATCAGTAGTAATAACATAAATACGCTGCTCATGTTGCTGAGAAATGATTGTAAACATTGGCTTACAATAGCTACATACTCCGTACACAATTTGTTCTAGTTGGTTATACATATATGTCACTTTACAGCACAGAACGACCAATAAGTCGGGAATATGGTAGTGCTGATTGCTACATGACATTCAAGTAGAAGTAATTTCCTTTAAAGTTATATATATTTTTTTAATATTTGGACTAAGCAATACATCTGAACAGATGCGCCTAAGATTTGGAACATGGCTAAAGCAATTTCAAAATGTAATTTCTGGCGCTCAAAATGTAGACGAAGATACCGCTCATAAGGAAATATTACAATTCCGAATCTTTATCAGACACAATGTAACACATCCAAAGGAATGCGTATAATTACTAAGGTAATATACATAATTGTTTATGATGTTTGTCTCATTAACGGTTTCTTTAGAACTGTGGAATATGATAACGTAATAACAATATTTGTGAGTGCTTTGTTAAACCTTCTGTCAGGATCCAAGGATATTGCAGTTATTGTGATAACAATGTGTGCAACAGGAACACACACCATTAAAGGGATCTAGTAACTTTGTTGACATGTGAACAAAGTGTATTTATTCTCGTGTCACTATTCATAATATCGTCCGACCATTAAACTTAACCTATTAGTATAGACAAACGAATCATCCATCACATTGTACACAGTCGATTCCAGAAGCCTCTTCCAAAATGGTCCTTTATTGGTGCACCAAATGAAATTCAAATTTGTACGTACATAGGTCTACACCTACGGGCCTTTCAAACCGCTATTTGGGTTATTCAAATGATAGATAAAACTTGTTTTCAATATTTGAACAACACTTTATGATGTCGTAAAGCATTTGTTTTTATTGGTATTAATTGATAGTTAAAGGAATCTAGTAACTTTGTCGACATGTGCAAAAAGTGATGAGTGGTTGATACAATGTATATTGTTGCTCTCTGATATGTCCACTGGGTGTTGTGTGAACATATGAAGTTAAATGGACGTTATATGGCCGAATAATGAGCAAAAATACTAATGATATTCACTAACTCATTGCACTCACTTTGTACATGGTTTTAGCGGTCCAGTGGATAATTCAACATCTGAACACTTTAATCGTAAATATCTTTTTAACAAAAGGGAAATTTTAAAAACCGAAACCTGTCCCATGCTTTTATTGTTAATACGAATACAACAAGGTATGAGGGAACCGCTAGAATTGAATTGGATTTTGAGGATTTGGACAATGTTACTAAGTCCCTTTAAAACGTTTGTGAGTGTGTTTAAATAGCAATTTTTTTTTAAAATATACATTATCTAGAATAGCCACTGAGTGTTATGTGAAATTTCCATGTCAAATTACTGTTATGCAAGCGCGTATTATACAACTTCCAAGAATGTTCTGTAATCTGATTGGTTCAAATCGGGTCACGTGACATTCAGTGGACTACAATGTAGCATCCATTTGCAATGGAGTGCAGAACACGTACTATACCAAATGTACTAAACCTGCACTCGACGGCAAGCAGGTATATTGCTTTAATTAAATTATTTATTCATTGCCCATTGGAGGAAGCTCAGTAGGAAGGGAAGTTGTATAAACCAAACAATGCACGTTTGCTTGTGGGCCGAAATAATGCACTCTGTGCTCGACTCACAACCTGGACATACCGTATATGCTAACGTGCATTATCTGTATAATATATGTGAGGTGGGCGGTAAGATATAATGATTGAAACGGAATTGATATTAGCTAACGTATTGCCAGACAATGACATATATTCCCTGGATATATTTCTTTCATTTTAAATAATTACAAAATATATCAATGTTAAAACAAACAGTTTAGAAAAAGGAATGTTGGTGTCATACTTTTATTAGTAAGAATATTACAACCAGGCATGAAAGAAGAGTACAGAAGCCATGACGTCATAAAAACACTTTTTTAGAATTTTACTTTTACTTCAATTAGCAATCAGTGTTAAAGTGCACTGGTTCTTTTCGGTATTTGGACATTATTTGTTATGCTCTTTCTGAAAATGAAGTCCAAATTTGAAAATTCAAAAAAGAATATTTAAGACATCATTTATGACCACTTCTTGTGACGGTGTGTACTATAAAACCAAACACCGTTCATGAAAAAGTTAGCATTTTGTATTTTGTCTCTACAGGTCGGTGGTAGATTCACAGAGAGCAGCAGATGAATACGTGACCTAAACATAACCATGCCTGTCTCCCTGTGTGAGTGGAGGGTGAGGATTGGGAGATTCATCCAAAGACCTTCAGCCGAGATCGTTACGTGTGGCTGCCACACAACGAATACAAGAAAGATAACCAGTGATGATGAGAAGAAGAAAAAGCGGAAGAAATGGCAGGAAAGAGAGAAGAGAAAAAGAAAACGGACCTTGTCGAAACTTATCAAAAAGAAAAAGTTTAAAGTGAAGGCTCTAGTTAGGAAATGCAAGAGGAAAAGGCGAACAGGAACTAGACCACCGATGAAAGAAGATACTCGCGATATGATATCATTAAAAGTTAAGGAAATCTTGGCAACATGGTTAACAGATCAAACACGAAGGCAACTTATTTATGCTGGTATTGAAGACGACGGACTCGTAGACAACACACACATGACCAGCAGGGACCAACCCGAAACTTCGTCCAACTTGTCAACTCAGACCAGCATACATGCACACATCATTAACACAGGACCAATGCAACGAAGAATCAGCATTGATGGAGGCGGAAACTCAACATCTGAGAATGAGACTACAAAGACCGGCTATTCACAAAGCGTATTTCAACGATGTAGGGACCATCTCCGACGTCTTACATCACAAACTGAAAAGGTACGGCACTGGTTAAAATTAACGTCAGCAAAAGAGGGATGTGGGTCATTGATCACTGTTATATACATTGATCAGGTAGCATTGTTATAATGCTCGTTAGAGAAGTGGAAATGCGCACATAATGTGTGAATTGATTATTCCAAACTATTGCAAATGGGATGATCGCTTTAAACTCGCAATAATAGTTGCTTTGAACATTCATAATATAGATAAACGTGTGAGTAGTACATTAAGAACATTTGATACATGTTGCTTACATTATATGATTACATTAGCATTACAAACAAAATCAATGTATATTCTACTTAACGTTTGAAACAAAATACTACACAAACATGCACATTTATAACTGGCTGTTTGATACTTGAAACAGTCTATGTAAAAGTAGTACAAACACAATACACCGATCATTCTTTTATACAGATATATGTTGTCAATGCAAACTTAATGGTAATACAAACAAAGAGTTGTGTAACTTGTATGTTTATATCTATATGCACAGAGGTATGAGTATTTGTAAAGACTAGCATAACGTATGTACTTCCTCACAATTTCCTAGCACTTAACCAATGCACTTTTCCCTAACTTATTTGAAGGAGAAGGCCCCTCGGAAGTCACATGCCGAGAAGCGCACATCTATCAAGAATAGGTGTAAACGTCTGTGGAAGCTGTTCATCTCTAAACTTCACCTCACGAGGGCGGGAGACATAGAAACTAACCCTGGACCTTATGAGTAAATGCCACTTACTGTACATATTTCTACATATAAATGTATATACAGCTGGCAAGATAAATCACATACCTTAATACTGAAAAAAGCGAACGGCGGGTGTACCAACCACTAATGTCTGTTTGTGGGTATTATTAACAGTACATAATTTTATAATGATTTCACTCCTGGATTACAATTAAATATGCACTTCAAGATCGCTTGGCTAGTTTAAATATTTAAAGTATGCCGTTGTATTACCACATTGTGTTTCTTTTCCCCATTTATGTGGCTTGTGCTGCATGATATAGAACGTACTAAATGTGTCATTAAATTGACTACGTGTAAACATGAATAGCTGTAGCTGTAGATGGGTGACCAATACATCCACCATATTTCCCTGCATATTGGCAGGTTGGCATCTATAGACAGGTCGCCATTGAGACAATTTGCATTGTTCCGTGATATACGTATTTAATTCAAAATATTGTATAACAATAAACAAGTCAAGAAATGACCGAATAATGCAGTGAATGCTTTTTAATATCGTAGGCATGGTAGGAATGAGGAAATATGTGGCGGTAATAATATACAACTTCATTCACGTGTCTTGTTTGTTGTTTTGTTTTACAATTCGTGATTGCTTTAGTTTTGATGCCATCCTGCGTGTCGTGGCTCAAGACGTCGTTGATAATGACAAAATCGAAGCCTTGGGAAGAGCACTGGGATTCCAGCAGGGAGCGATAGAGAACTACCGCAAAACCAACATGCTGCACGGTCGAGTGACGGTTGAGGGAACACTGCAGATGTTACGGGACTGGCACGTCACCGTAAGCAAAGATGATGAGAGGTCAGTTTTCAGGGAAGCACTTGTGAAGGCAAATCTACGTAGGATAGCAGACGAGCATGTACCAGAAGGTTAGTTAATAGTAAATCAGTTTAGTATATCCTCGTTAATATTCTAAGGATAGTTCTGAATTACCAGATGTATGCATGTTCCCCTCAACCACCAATTGTCTGTGTTACATACACGCATACTTCTTCTCTCTTCTGATGATTATGCTCAAGAGCAGGTCCTTACCAGTCATCACTCCTCTCTTCCAATGGATCTTCTTTTGAATTCTCCATCATGTGTATGGCCTATTCTTAACAGAGCCTGACATCAATATGTGTTTTCTTCCTCTTACCATTTATTCTTCCTTCTATAGTACCAGTCTGAGCAAATTATTGTGTATAATGCTGTGTGCCATCCATTTCCTCTTTCTGTTATGGATGATTCCGAGCAGTTTCCGCTCTGCTCCGACCGTCTTGCTGATTCTACCTGTCCATTTGATCTTTAGAATGCGTGTACAACACGACATCTCATAAAACTCCATGATGGCCCATGATTCAGATGCATAGAGAAGGATTTCACTAATCTCTTTTTCAGATTGGGATTTATACTCCGTGTAAAAAGGTCCTTCATCTTCATAAAAACATTATTTGCCCTCCTGATACCAGTTACGATCTCTTTCGAAGTTTCGAGTATCTTCCACTTTCGCAAAGTAGGCTTCCCAAACACTTGAAGTCTGTAACCTGTTATAATCACATTGGTTGTCCTGGTATTAATCCTCATTCCGTATCGTTCACTGGTGTTATTGAGCTTTGTGACCATTTCTTGTAGTCCTTCTTCAGTGGTTTGTATCGTTCATTGATCATCTGCATGGCACACGGCTTGAGGAGAAAAACCAACCAAATTGATTTCTTCCAAATTCATGATGCATTTTGTTTAATGAATAGACTTGTAACATGTGTACGAATATGTACCTAGAAAATGTCGTATACATTATATGCCAGCACACCTACATTATCTAAGTCCTACACGAACTATCCTTTACAAATATTACAACACATACCAGGTAGTAGTCTCTAAATGCTATACATTTGTACGGTAAAACTCTGTTTCTGATATGTTGCTCATGAAATTTTCACAAACCTTACATACAGTCATTAACAATGTTTAACCTGTAATAGGCTTTTCTTTTTATGTTTGTACCGCTGACATTTTTTCCTCTGACATATATACCTCTGACATGTTCCATTGACATTTTTACCCTGACATAATAACCTCTGACATTTTTACCACTGACATGTTTACGCCGAGCTGATTTAATTCACGTAGGACCCTGTTTCTCTGGTACCTTTCCCTCTACGAAAGCCAAACTTATCTTCTCCTATACTTTCTTCTGCTTTTGCTTCTAGCCTACGATGTAAGACTTCCAGCTCCTCCTCACATACTTGTTTCCAGAACTCATCTCTACCTGAGTCAATTACTCTTCTAAGTTCATTATTCAGTTGCGTGTAATCCTTCTTGGCACGGGTTGTGTACACAGTGTTCCATTTACTTATTTCGTCAATTTTTGGCATTTCTTGAGTGACTCATGTGTTTTTTTCTTTCTCCCTGATTACTTGCCAATGCTTTGCATTGCACTGGTTTGTATGGCGTCCTTCTGTTTTTCCCATTTTCTTCTACTGTATCAGCCCTGTCTTCATCTGTCTCCTCTCTCAGAATTTGTTCAACTGTCTCTTGGATCGGCGGGCCTTCTTTACCTTTAGTCTTTTCCTGATTCCTGCACGGTTTTCGCTTACCAATGCATAGTTTGTTAACTTGCACCTTTGCAACTAAACGGTTGTAGTCTGTGTTGACATCTGCACCTGGGTAGGTTCTGGCATCAAGCACACTATTCCGGTATTATTTTTGACTAAGATGAAATCAATCTGTTACAGAGGTACATAGCATGCACGTGTATATTCGTTATTCATTACGTAATGTTAATAATATTATCCCTAAGTGCGTTAAAAAACATAATTTCTATAAAACAAATTCATACAGATAAACGTCATCATGGCGAAATTAGTTCATCTAATTATGTATCTACACGAACACATTCTTCAATAGTTCACTCCTTTCTCTGCAGATAACCCACCTCCAAGACCGCCGACTCTCACAGACAAACAGATTGCAGACTGTGCTACTGACTTACGGTCTTTCTATCGGAGGCATATATGCAAGATAAGAGATGACCCTCTCGACCCCACTTCACTCCGTCCATTGGAGGAGATCTACACCAACCTCAAGATGCTCACCGAAGATGGCAGATATTGGAACGACCTAGAATACGATGACCTTCTCAACATCGACAACAATGGCGAACCGGCCAAGCGGCTTTTGGTGCAGGGAGAAGCTGGAGCTGGCAAGACCACCTTCTGTGCTAAGATAGTATGGGATTGGGTGCAAAAAACTCACTTCACACAATTCAAAATGGTTCTTATCATCCCCCTTAGAGAATCCGAACAGTATACCGTTGGAGAACTAGTAAAAGGCTATCTTAGCTCTAATAATCCGATTGCAGCCGGCCAGCTTGATAGATACATTTTGCTAAATCCAGACCAGTTTCTCATCATTCTTGACGGTCTTGATGAGTTCAAAAGAACCATTGTCATTTCAAATGTTAAAATGTCACTTACAAATCACATAGACATTGTAAAGACTCTGACATCAGATCAACTAGAGAAATGCCTCGTTTTGGTGACGACACGGCCTTGGAAAGCAGACAAAATCAGATGGAATGCAAAACTAAAAGAATTGTATTCCTTCATCCGTGTTGATGGTTTCAATAGGAACGATATTTCAGGTTACATTACAAAATATTTTAGGAATGATGAAACAAAAGCTAACTTACTAATCCAACTGATACGTGATAATGACATTATCTCCGAACACATGGCCCCATATCCCATTTACATAGCTATGCTTTGTTTGATGTGGAGAGATCAGACGGATGAGAAAAGGGCAGAATTACAAACGCTACAGACATTTTCACAGATATTTAATGAAATGTTCCTATTCTTGAGAGAGCATTTTATCCTCAAAGGTGTGGATCTAGATGACCCAGTAAGAGAAGTGCATCTCAGAGAAATACAAGACCACCTGAACTCCGTTTCCCAGATCGCATTCAATGGCCTTTTGGAACGAAAACTGATTTTTAAAGAAAATGATTTCAAAGACTGTCCCGATGCCATGAAAACGGCGTGTAAAATCGGAGTTCTTACGAAAGAAAGAAAACTTATCCCCAATGTACATTTGCATGGTACTTCCCATTCCCGGTTACTACCTACAGTGTACTTCCCCCATAAGCTCTTCCAAGAGTTTGTGGCGGGAATGTACCTAAATGCCCTATATCACTCAAACCGTACTGAATACAACAGAGTGATCAACGAGGTAGTACTCCCTAGCAAGGGCGAGTTCATGTATCTGCTGTATTTCGGTGCAGCACTGAGCAAGGAGGTTGGGATTGATATCATAACTAGGATGAGTAAAGACGCTGGTAGGGATACACATGAACAAGATTTCATCGTGGATGTAGCCTTTGAATGCCATGATAGAGATACAGCTGATCTGGTGAAGACCAATGTCCTACCTAACATGACATCGTTAAAGATAGACACGTTGAAGAGTGCCCACACAATACTAGGATACATGTTTCTAGCACCGGATATGGTAAGTCACTTTCACATTATTACATTCTGGACTAATCGAGGTGCACCTATAGAGACTATTAATTGGGGGATAATGATGTGTATTATTATTATTATTAGTTTGTTTATATAAGTGAAACTGGTGTAGATATTTCAAAACACTAATTTACAAAAATCGAGTATATAAATATCTGAAATGCGATGGGAATTATAAAAGAGAAGGGTAAATAATAATAAGAAGAAGACTACACATTCAACGTATCATGTGAACAAATTAATTAATCAATTTCTAAATGGTGAAGCAATTATAAACTTCATCTTTATGATAATCATAATATCAATAATGAAACACTTTTCAATTGCTTTTAAACACAATATATGTATAAGGTTATGCTTTTCTCTTCTGTTATGCAATGTTCATGCTTTCATATATCAATTTCTAGTGTTATAACCAGGCCCGTCGGAAGGAATTTGAAAGTGGTACGGAGAACGGATTGGGGGCGTGGCACAACTGCGAGGGAGCGGAGCGACCAAGCCAGAGGTCGCGAAGCGCCCGAGGGGGAGGGTGTGGGAGGGGGGTGTCCCCCTCCGACGGTAGGGAGCTTTTGCAAATTTTGACTCGAAATAATGCAATCTGGTGCATACCTTGGAAGGACATTAAAGAAATCATGACTTAAATCATCTCCCTTATGATTATACTGATGTATAGTATACAAACAGAATTGAACCCACACACACACACACACACACATACACACACACAAGAAATACACTCACATCGACCGTGCATGTATATAGATTAAAAATTCCTTCCCCCAAAATCAATGCTTATGGTATAATTTTGTTGGAAAAAGAATCTTCCACCCAATCAAAACAAACATAATGACATTTGGTCGATGATGTTGATGAAATTAACGATCATAGGTGTTGCATTCTTTCTGGGACACCCTGTATAGGTCTAACCTATACATAGAAGTTTTTACGGTCAGGTGGTGAGCTTAATTTATCACTTTCTTGAGGATATTATTTTTTAGATTTAGGATTGGATGACAAAGTTTTGTGGCATCAGCTGTTCTCCGGCTTACATGATTTGTTTTTTCTTTCGCCTTCTTGGCATTTATTAATTACTGCGCATTTCATATAAATGTACGAGATATATATATACTTTTTACGATTGCTTACAAACTTCGGTTTATATGATAATCCGTTTAAAATTAATGGAAATAAGGTAATGTCACTTCGATGTTCGTGTTCTTCCATTACCTGGTGATAAGCCTACGATACGCCTACATGACATGACATTTATCTTGTCTTGTTAATACTGCACAAATCGCCTCTAGATGGTGGCTATAAACGTACAGGCCTTGATGAAAGCAGTGCTACCTAGATGTCAGCCTTTTAAAGCAGATCCTTTAATGTAGAAGCATCCGCTGTTTTAATGTTTGAATTCCAGAGTGGAATTGTCCGGGGGTACAAGAAAAAACGGTAGCAGTTCTTGCTACTTAAGATGTGATGTTGGCGGGTGCGAGGCCTCCTTCTCGATGTTGGTTGTTGAGCATTATGTGACGAATGTTTGCTGGTGTTAGTGAGTGTGCTTCTTTGTACATCAATGAGAGTCTGGCTATCGTACGGCGCTTCTGGAGGGTGTCCCATTTCAGATCATGAATCATGTTAGTTACACTGCTGGTCCTGCTGTAATGATTTGCAACAAAACGTCCGGCTCTCCTCTGAACTTTCTCCAAATTATGATGAGGGTCCCAAATCTTTTGTCGATTGATTACAATTCCACAAGTTTTTCCTGAGAAGCCCAAGCAACTTAATCGCATTTGTGACGGTCATGTGTATGTGCTTACGCTAGCTAACGTCATTTAGTAGTTCAACTCCAAGATAAGGGTGATGTTCCACTTCCTGTAACTCGGCGTCTCTCAAGTTGTACCTTTGCTGAATAGGCCTCTTCTTGGGAGTCATCCGCATGATAGAACACTTGGAGGAGTTGAATTTCATTTGCCATGCAAAACTCCAGTTGCATAGTGAATCGATGTCCTGTTGGAGAACGGTGCTATCGTGCGTTGAAGCTATTGGTCGATATAGTATTAGGTCGTTCGCAAATAACCGGACCTTTGACGAGACACACCCCGGTATATCGTTACACATGTCACACATACAAGTGGGCCTAGTACTGTCCCCTGTGGAACGCCAGAGATCACCGGCGTGCTAGGGAAGACTCCCCGTCTATGATAACTTTCTGGTGTCTCTTTGTCAGAAAGCTTTATATCCACTGTTTGGTGTGACCTCTGATTCCAAGGTGATCTAGCTTTGCCAGAAGTCGCTGATTGGGTACGACATCATCCTCCCATCACCTTCTCTCTTCTTTTCTCCTTTTCCCCCTCTGGAGCTCCCTCTCCATCTCTCTCTCTCTTTTTTTTTTTTTTTGGCAGAACAGTGGTACGGACGAATCCGTACTATCCGTAGTTCGGCTCCGACGGGCCTGGTTATAACTATGTTGTTTTGTTGTTAGTAATTAGTACGTTGTGATATATTCATGTTGCATGATGATGTTTCGTGCCTTTAATACAAGTAGGGCTTCTCCTTCAATAATCACTAGGTTGGGTATATATAACGCATTTATATAAACAATATCAAACAAGAAGTAAAGTGTTTTTCTTTTCTTGTTTCATTACATGTTCCAGGACATTTCAATATTTAAAGGGATAGTTGAGTTCTGGTAGAGAGAGCACAGTTTTAGTCAAACTGAATTTTATTAGCCAAAACCTGCACCATTACATCAAAAAGGAATAGTTATAACTCCATCATGCTCAAAAAGAATAAACAAATTACAAACGACCAAGTAAAAAGCATGTTATCATTCAAAAAGAGTTGTTTAAACTAAAGAGGGCGCTTCCCCCAAAAAAGCATTTGTTTAAACCATTTAACATTGAAATATTATGCATGTGATGTTTTGTTGACATAGTGATTGGATAGAGAGATAATCAACAACTATCTAAAAACCTTTGAAATTTGTTGAAAAGGGGAAGCATTTTAAAGGCCGGTTCAAAATTATGGAATACTTGTGGGGCCCCACATCTATTACAAATGGTTATGTTTATGGATATTTGAGCCGTTTCCGAACCGATTTTTATCGAATAAAGTTTATTCTCCCATTAAAATTGCATGCTCTATCATACTTGACACTCAGTTTTTCATTATCTCACAAACAAATTATTTTGCGTAGCGCCCTCTCTACCAAAAATCAACTATCCCTTTAAATTAAGGTTTATATTTGTTGTGTTAATTGCTACTATAACTTACTTTACAATAAATATATAGATTACATTATAATAAATCAATAAATGAATTATGTGCACAAGCCGAGATAGTATACTGACTACACATGCTCCTATATCAACTATACGCTTGAATTGTTGAAGAGAGATAAGAGATAATGAGATCTACTGGGCAAATCAATATCAGTGTTCTTTGTTGTACATAAATGCATTTCCTTAACAAGCAGATCATGATTTGTTTTACATTTCATTCAAGTTTCAGACGGATCCTAGAATGCCACAGATAATGGAAAGCGTGTATACTTATGGACCTAATATTTGTACATGTATAACTTAATACTATTTCATGACATTGTGCTTAATTACAGACTAGTTTGTGTGTCTCGGAAAGGGACTGTAAAGTATCACTCTCCAAGGGGATAGCAGAGACTATCTGCACATCGACCTCTCTCAAGAGGCTTACGTTAAGAAATTGTTCTCTGCATGATAGTTTCTATGAGATCTTTACTGTGAAAGGTGGACGCAGTACGGTAAGTAAAGTATAGGATTGTTTTTCTAATAACTAATTCATGTAATAATGTTATCTTGGACTTACATTTCAAGTCAGTAATAGTATCATGTTCACATTATGTAAACAATGCTAGTGAAAACTTTTGCAAGAATGGTCATTAGCATATTTACAGAAAAAATATAATTATTGCAACTACCATGCTGATTGGGTGTTTACCTATTATATACAATCATTGGCAATTTACACCAATTGCAAAGGTTTTATGAAACGGGGCCCAGATAAGGAATACGAAGCACGTTGGGTTTCAAATCTGAAAGAAAAATAACTTGTCATGCATGAACGGAGTGAAAAATTGTACAAACCTGTGTTGTTCTATTTTGTTTCAGTCGGTATGTATGCATAAATCCATAACTATGTTATTCATTGTAATGGAAGCATGACATTTGTATTATTTCTTCAGCAATCCTATTTTTAAAAAAAGAAGAAGAATCAACACGGCTAGTTACGACATGCATGTCATTTAAATTTGTACAAATATTATATAAACGTGAAATAATACACGAAATGTACGGGGTGGCTAGAAAAAAAAAAACACGGACCGACATACACCCTAAAACATGAACAAAGACTGGTTTATCCAGATGAGAAATTATAATAGCTAAGATTATTGATATAAGTTTGCATTCCAAATTAGCCCAATATCACAGAATATTGCTTGTTTACCTTTAATACGCTATACCATATATTAAAATATACACTCGGCAAATAATTGGCAGAAAGGCCGGGCAATTCAAGTTATTTCTACGGACGTGGGGGGGGGGGGGGGTGGTGGTGGTGGGCAGTATACATTACAGCCGTGTAACATTCGTTCGCCATGAGAATGAGCACGCAAATCGAGTATCGGCAATAGATTACTATCTATTAGGTTTAGTTTTAATTGTAATTTATGTCAACAAATAACAGTTTGCACACAAATCAACACTTAGTCAACTATACTCAACCCCAAAACGGACATCTCACATGAAAACAAGGCCAAAATAAAAGCTAATAATGGTTTATTCTCATTCTAGACGAATTATATTTCCATTTGTGTGTACATAAGTGACGCAAATGAACAATGTTTGTGGCTGACAGGAAACCTCAAAAGTTTACAAGAATTTAACACGATAGATCATGATAAGATCTGATGTTCGCAATTATGGTTTAAAGGGATCTAGGCACTTTGTAAACATGTGCATAAAGTGATGAATGGTTGGTACAATGAATATACCGGTAGTTGTTTTTGGATATTTCAACTGGGTATTGTGTGAAAATTCCCAACTAATAAACGTTAAATGACCGAGAAATTAGCAAAATTCAAAAGTGATATTTACTCATTGCACTGCCTTTGTTCCCCGTTACGACTATCCAGTGGATAGTTTAAAATATGAACACTTCAATCGTAAATATCTTGTTAACGAAAGGGAAACAACTGAAAACTGTCTCATGATTCTGTTGTTAATACGAATACAATATGGAATAATGAAACCGCTAGAGTTTTAATTTGGACAATGTTACTATATTTCTGTAATGGTCATTATGGTCAGAAATTGTTTCTGTCTTCAATGCATCAAACCCCTCTGGGACTGTCGGTCTAAATTTTATAATCTACACACGTTGAAACTACAGGCATTTTACAAGATGAGGAGAGCTTAAAGGGGATGCAATATGGTTATGGTAGACGACAAGTTGGATAGTGACAATGTTTGTTAGTTTGATCATTCACGCAAATTCCAGAATGATGCATTCATGAAATCCAAAGGTTGATTTATAGGATGTGATGGGCCAGAGAGTGTGAAAAAGACAGTTATCGGAACGAATCAATTACTTAGGTTTGTTTATTAGGATTAATCGATATATACAACGTTATACAAGGGAAGGACATGTATTTGTACATTTCAAAAAACAAATGGCTAGCACCACGGAGGGAGCCAAGAGGCTGTAATAAGGATTGAGTTGATTTGCACGGACAACTGGTCAGATGTCACTGACAATAGAAATGTGTGTGTTCACATGCACAAAACATGAAATTAGTCATGAAGTCATGCGGGTAAAATGTTTACGCGTTGTCGAGCAATGCGTTTGTCCTGGACAAAAAGATAGTCTTTGTCTACAGACAAATGAACACATGTCGTATATTAAAATATTTAACAATCAAAAGTAACACGTCATCAATATTACTTGTATTTCCATCAATAATCATTCCCTTCACAAACATGTAGGCAATAATACTCTTTAAGATAACCCGGGTTCTCATTATTTTGTTTTAATGTTGAAATCCCATCAGGTTAAGCAGGTCGCACTGAAGTATAGGACTCTAGGTGATGTATCATCGAAGCACCTTGCAGCATGGTTGTCAGGATTGCCCGACCTGACAGAACTGACGCTAGAGAAGATGAAACTCGCTGACAGCTTTGCAATGACAGAAGGGAAGGCAGCCCAAACTAAGGTATCACACACGGTCACATATGACTTTCTCAAATCTGCAAACTAATATCTGATGTATTCATGAACAATGTGATTTCCATTTTATCATTAACTCTCTTTGAAAAGTTGTATTTAAAACAAGTTATACCAGAATCAATCAGTTCTGAACGGGTTAAGTTATCCTTTACAATGATTTAGTATCTATATTGAAATGTGAACAATTGACCAACATTTAATATAAATTTGTATATTGTGATCAGAGAGTTCCAACAACTGTGGTGTAAAAATCCCATGATGAATAAATGTCATATGACCGTGCAATGGGCAAACGTACAAATCAGTATTTGATACCTCATCGCAATAACTTTTCACACAATTCGCCAAGTAAGACTTTTCAATACAGTACAAATAGTTTAATCATATAGAGTACATGATATATATTAACGAAAGACTAATTCGTAATACCGTAAATTTGATCATGCTTCTACAGTTAATATGAATGCATTGAGTTATGTGCGAACGGCAGGAGTTCTTGTCAAGTTTGAAGTGAGATTGCTGTTAGGTTAGTTATGTATTAATACAAACGAAGTTCCCATTTTGTAATATTGCCACTATAAGCAACGCTTTCGATTTGTTCAACAAGCCAAATTCCAATGGGCGGAAGTTAACTTTGCGCTTGTAAGGGAAATGTATTGTTTCCGTGGCAGAATTAAATATCATAGAATTACACATTCCATAGCAACCGTGGCCTTTTCTTGAAGCTCGCTTCCTTGAGTCTGTGGCTTTTATCACAGGAAAACTCACACTTTTCTTTATCCTTATCATCACGGTAACGAAACCTCGAAAAGAAATTGTTTCCAGAATTAGACGCGAAAATATCTGAACAAATCACTGATAGTATTAGCAACTAGATTGGATACCAGATATTTATTTTGTAAATCATTATTATCATAGTAATTTTTTCATCATTTTATCATTACGATTATTATTAGTATTCATACTAATATTACTATAATTCAGAGTACGCTCATGATGAGTAATACCATATTGATCATAATTAACATTATTAATGTTATTATATATATTTGCAGTGTAATCACAAATTTCGCGCAAGTTAACACTCATACATTTGTCTGTCCGATCTGGGTAAAATCTTATCATACTACTAATGATAGTAATCTTAATAATAATAAACATTTCGTCTAGTTATTTAGCGCATTATTTACAACAAGGTTTGGGTATCTATGCGCATATATAAATCATAATTTCAGGCAGCCAAAACCAAGGTATCACACACGGTCCCATATGACTTTATCATATTATCTGCAAACTAATATCTGATGTATACATGAAACATGTAATTTTCATTTCTCATTAATTCTCTTTGAAAAGTTGTATTTAAAACAATTATTACCAGAATCAATCAGATGATTTAGTATGTCCTGTTGACAAGTGAAAAAAGACAAACAATTAATATAAATTTGTACTCTGTGATCAGAGAGGTCTACCAACCGTGGTGTTAAAATTCCATGATAAATTAATGTCATATGACCGAGCAATGGGCAAACATACAAATCAGTATTTGATAACTCATTGCCATAACTTTTCACACAATTCGCCAAGTAAGACTTTCCAATACAGTACAAATAGTTTAATCATATAGAGTACATGTATGTATTCACGAAAGACTAATTCGGAATACCGTAAATTTGACCATGCTTCTACAGTTAATATGAATGCAACGAGGTATGTGCGAACGGCAGGAGTTCTTGTCAAGTTTGAAGTGAGATTGGTGTTAGGTAACCATACCAAGTTATGTATTAATAAAAGCGAAGTTCCCATTTTGTGATATCGCCACAGACTGTGAGCAACGCTTTCAACATGATTGTTCAACAAGTCAAATGCGAATTGGCGGAGGTTAATTTCGGCGGTTGTAAGGGAAATGTGTTGTTTCCGTGGCAGAATTGAATATTATACAAATAATACACGATCTAGAGTGCATTGTGTAAATGCATCGCACGCGAGGGCTATGTTAGCTGTGCGGCGCACGAGGCGAAGCCGAGTGTGTAAAGCACAGCTAACACAGCCCGAGAGGGCGATGCATTTACACAATGCACGATAATAAGTAGTATTATTTGTTTTATAAACCGAGCTCAACCACGGAATTGTTTATTTTGCTGGATTATTGAAAACAGACAATTGGTAACCCAGAGTTTACAAAATTCATCAACACTTGCTGCACTCGCTTCACTGAATTTGACTCTGCATGCAGCTCTGTAGATCAACTGCAGTCGATATGGAATTGCCGATAATTTCCCGTAAAACTGAGAATTATCAAAGAATTTTACGAATTTCCATTACAAAACTTACCAACATCAAACCACATTTCCATATAATTTACGAAACTGCTAAGATTTAGTTACTACAGAACAGAGAATTTACAAAACGAAGCATTGTACATCTTTTTTTTCTTCACTTTCGCAAGTTTGTCTCGAAGGGGTTTGTCTGTAATCATTGGCGATCGTTTATGATCGTTTATGATCGTTCATGATCGTTTAGAATATGACTTGTGATCGTATCGGAGGATGATGTTTGTGCTAGTGAAGTCATGCGTTGGCTCACCCTGTGGTGAGATTAAATGTCTTTTTGAAACAAACTCATGGAAACTGTGGTGTCATATAGTCATTATTCCTGTTATAGAATCCATTCCCTTAATTCCGTCTTCGTAGAGCTATGTAAACAAACGTTGTGACGTCACGGGGTTGCGCACCTTCGGCACGATGGTTGCACACCTTCGGCACGATGGTTGCGCTGCTATCGGCACGATGGTTGCACAGGTATCGGCACGGTAGTGCAGGTGGTGAAAAGTAATCAATCCCCACGTGATCGGTATTATCCAATCACGTTACTGAATTTACCGGAGCCGTTTTATAATATAGAAGTACACATGATGGTCCATGCTTCAAGTGAATACAGAAGGATGCTTCATACAAAGGATTTCAGTAATCTCTTTTTCAGATTGAGATTTATACACCGTCTAAAAAGTTCCTTCCTCTTCATTTTTTTTTATTAGCCAAAACCTGCACCATTACATCACAAAGGAATAGTTATAACTCCATCATGCTCAAAAAGAATAAACAAATTACAAACGACCAAGTAAAAAGCATGTTATCATTCAAAAAGAGTTGTTTAAACTAAAGAGGGCGCTTCCCCCAAAAAAGCATTTGTTTAAACCATTTAACATTAAAATATTATGCATGTGATGTTTTGTTGACATAGTGATTGGATAGAGAGATAATCAACAACTATCTAAAAACCTTTGAAATGTGTTGAAAAGGAGAAGCATTTTAAAGGCCGGTTCAAAATTATGGAATACTTGTGGGACCCCACATCTATTACAAATGGTTATGTTTATGGATATTTGAGCCGTTTCCGAACCGATTTTTATCGAAAAAAGTTTATTCTCCCATTAAAATTGCATGCTCTATCATACTTGACACTCAGTTTTTCATCATCTCACAAACAAATTATTTTGCGTAGCGCCCTCTCTACCAAAAATCAACTATCCCTTTAAATTAAGGTTTATATGTGTTGTGTTAATTGCTACTATAACTTACTTTACAATAAATATATAGATTACATTATAATAAATCAATAAATGAATTATGTGCACAAGCCGAGATAGTATACTGACTACACATGCTCCTATATCAACTATACGCTTGAATTGTTGAAGAGAGATAAGAGATAATGAGATATACTGGGCAAATCAATATCAGTGTTCTTTGTTGTACATAAATGCATTTCCTTAACAAGCAGATCATGATTTGTTTTACATTTCAATCAAGTTTCAGACGGATCCTAGAATGCCACAGATAATGGAAAGCGTGTATACTTATGGACCTAATATTGGTACATGTATAACGTAATACTATTTCATGACATTATGCTTAATTACAGACTAGTTTGTGTGTCTCGGAAAGGGACTGTAAAGTATCACTCTCCAAGGGGATAGCAGAGACTATCTGCACATCGACCTCTCTCAAGGGGCTTACGTTAAGAAATTGTTCTCTGCATGATAGTTTCTATGAGATCTTTACTGTGAAAGGTGGACGCAGTACGGTAAGTAAAGTATAGGATTGTTTTTCTAATAACTAATTCATGTAATAATGTTATCTTGGACTTACATTTCAAGTCAGTAATAGTATCATGTTCACATTATGTAAACAATGCTAGTGAAAACTTTTGCAAGAATGGTCATTAGCATATTTACAGAAAAAATATAATTATTGCAACTACCATGCTAATTGGGTGTTTACCTATTATATACAATCATTGGCAATTTACACCAATTGCAAAGGTTTTATGAAACGGGGCCCAGATAAGGAATACGAAGCACGTTGGGTTTCAAATCTGAAAGAAAAATAACTTGTCATGCATGAACGGAGTGAGAAATTGTACAAACCTGTGTTGTTCTATTTTGTTTCAGTCGGTATGTATGCATAAATCCATAACTATGTTATTCATTGTAATGGAAGCATGACATTTGTATTATTTCTTCAGCAATCCTATTTTTAAAAAAAGAAGAAGAATCAACACGGCTAGTTACGACATGCATGTCATTTAAATTTGTACAAATATTATATAAACGTGAAATAATACACGAAATGTACGGGGTGGCTAGACAAAAAAAAACACGGACCGACATACACCCTAAAACATGAACAAAGACTGGTTTATCCAGATGAGAAATTATAATAGCTAAGATTATTGATATAAGTTTGCATTCCAAATTAGCCCAATATCACAGAATATTGCTTGTTTACCTTTAATACGCTATACCATATATTAAAATATACACTCGGCAAATAATTGGCAGAAAGGCCGGGCAATTCAAGTTATTTCTACGGACGTGGGGGGGGGGGGGGGGTGGTGGTGGTGGGCAGTATACATTACGGCCGTGTAACATTCGTTCGCCATGAGAATGAGCACGCAAATCGAGTATCGGCAATAGATTACTATCTATTAGGTTTAGTTTTAATTGTAATTTATGTCAACAAATAACAGTTTGCACACAAATCAACACTTAGTCAACTATACTCAACCCCAAAACGGACATCTCACATGAAAACAAGGCCAAAATAAAAGCTAATAATGGTTTATTCTCATTCTAGACGAATTATATTTCCATTTGTGTGTACATAAGTGACGCAAATGAACAATGTTTGTGGCTGACAGGAAACCACAAAAGTTTACAAGAATTTAACACGATAGATCATGATAAGATCTGATTTTCGCAATTATGGTTTAAAGGGATCTAGGCACTTTGTAAACATGTGCATAAAGTGATGAATGGTTGGTACAATGAATATACCGGTAGTTGTTTTTGGATATTTCAACTGGGTATTGTGTGAAAATTCCCAACTAATAAACGTTAAATGACCGAGAAATTAGCAAAATTCAAAAGTGATATTTACTCATTGCACTGCCTTTGTTCCCCGTTACGACTATCCAGTGGATAGTTTAAAATATGAACACTTCAATCGTAAATATCTTTTTAACGAAAGGGAAACAACTGAAAACTGTCTCATGATTCTGTTGTTAATACGAATACAATATGGAATAATGAAACCGCTAGAGTTTTAATTTGGACAATGTTACTATATTTCTGTAATGGTCATTATGGTCAGAAATTGTTTCTGTCTTCAATGCATCAAACCCCTCTGGGACTGTCGGTCTAAATTTTATAATCTACACACGTTGAAACTACAGGCATTTTACAAGATGAGGAGAGCTTAAAGGGGATGCAATATGGTTATGGTAGACGACAAGTTGGATAGTGACAATGTTTGTTAGTTTGATCATTCACGCCAATTCCAGAATGATGCATTAATGAAATCCAAAGGTTGATTTATAGGATGTGATGGGCCAGAGAGTGTGAAAAAGACAGTTATCGGAACGAATCAATTACTTAGGTTTGTTTATTAGGATTAATCGATATATACAACATTATACAAGGGAAGGACATGTATTTGTACATTTCAAAAAACAAATGGCTAGCACCACGGAGGGAGCCAAGAGGCTGTAATAAGGATTGAGTTGATTTGCACGGACAACTGGTCAGATGTCACTGACAATAGAAATGTGTGTGTTCACATGCACAAAACATGAAATTAGTCATGAAGTCATGCGGGTAAAATGTTTACGCGTTGTCGAGCAATGCGTTTGTCCTGGACAAAAAGATAGTCTTTGTCTACAGACAAATGAACACATGTCGTATATTAAAATATTTAACAATCAAAAGTAACACGTCATCAATATTACTTGTATTTCCATCAATAATCATTCCCTTCACAAACATGTAGGCAATAATACTCTTTAAGATAACCCGGGTTCTCATTATTTTGTTTTAATGTTGAAATCCCATCAGGTTAAGCAGGTCGCACTGAAGTATATGACTCTAGGTGATGTATCATCGAAGCACCTTGCAGCATGGTTGTCAGGATTGCCCGACCTGACAGAACTGACGCTAGAGAAGATGAAACTCGCTGACAGCTTTGCAATGACAGAAGGGAAGGCAGCCCAAACTAAGGTATCACACACGGTCACATATGACTTTCTCAAATCTGCAAACTAATATCTGATGTATTCATGAACAATGTGATTTCCATTTTATCATTAACTCTCTTTGAAAAGTTGTATTTAAAACAAGTTATACCAGAATCAATCAGTTCTGAACGGGTTAAGTTATCCTTTACAATGATTTAGTATCTATGTTGAAATGTGAACAATTGACCAACATTTAATATAAATTTGTATATTGTGATCAGAGAGTTCCAACAACTGTGGTGTAAAAATCCCATGATGAATAAATGTCATATGACCGTGCAATGGGCAAACGTACAAATCAGTATTTGATACCTCATCGCAATAACTTTTCACACAATTCGCCAAGTAAGACTTTCCAATACAGTACAAATAGTTTAATCATATAGAGTACATGATATATATTAACGAAAGACTAATTCGTAATACCGTAAATTTGATCATGCTTCTACAGTTAATATGAATGCATTGAGTTATGTGCGAACGGCAGGAGTTCTTGTCAAGTTTGAAGTGAGATTGCTGTTAGGTTAGTTATGTATTAATACAAACGAAGTTCCCATTTTGTAATATTGCCACTATAAGCAACGCTTTCGATTTGTTCAACAAGCCAAATTCCAATGGGCGGAAGTTAACTTTGCGCTTGTAAGGGAAATGTATTGTTTCCGTGACAGAATTAAATATCATAGAATTACACATTCCATAGCAACCGTGGCCTTTTCTTGAAGCTCGGTTCCTTGAGTCTGTGGCTTTTATCACAGGAAAACTCACACTTTTCTTTATCCTTATCATCACGGTAACGAAACCTCGAAAAGAAATTGTTTCCAGAATTAGACGCGAAAATATCTGAACAAATCACTGATAGTATTAGCAACTAGATTGGATACCAGATATTTATTTTGTAAATCATTATTATCATAGTAATTTTTTCATCATTTATCATTACGATTATTATTAGTATTCATACTAATATTACTATAATTCAGAGTACGCTCATGATGAGTAATACCATATTGATCATAATTAACATTATTAATGTTATTATATATATTTGCAGTGTAATCACAAATTTCGGGCAAGTTAACACTCATACATTTGTCTGTCCGATCTGGGTAAAATCTTATCATACTACTAATGATAGTAATCTTAATAATAATAAACATTTCGTCTAGTTATTTAGCGCATTATTTACAACAAGGTTTGGGTATCTATGCGCATATATAAATCATAATTTCAGGCAGCCAAAACCAAGGTATCACACACGGTCCCATATGACTTTATCATATTATCTGCAAACTAATATCTGATGTATACATGAAACATGTAATTTTCATTTCTCATTAATTCTCTTTGAAAAGTTGTATTTAAAACAATTATTACCAGAATCAATCAGATGATTTAGTATGTCCTGTTGACAAGTGAAAAAAGACAAACAATTAATATAAATTTGTACTCTGTGATCAGAGAGGTCTACCAACCGTGGTGTTAAAATTCCATGATAAATTAATGTCATATGACCGAGCAATGGGCAAACATACAAATCAGTATTTGATAACTCATTGCCATAACTTTTCACACAATTCGCCAAGTAAGACTTTCCAATACAGTACAAATAGTTTAATCATATAGAGTACATGTATGTATTCACGAAAGACTAATTCGGAATACCGTAAATTTGACCATGCTTCTACAGTTAATATGAATGCAACGAGGTATGTGCGAACGGCAGGAGTTCTTGTCAAGTTTGAAGTGAGATTGGTGTTAGGTAACCATACCAAGTTATGTATTAATAAAAGCGAAGTTCCCATTTTGTGATATCGCCACAGACTGTAAGCAACGCTTTCAACATGATTGTTCAACAAGTCAAATGCGAATTGGCGGAGGTTAATTTCGGCGGTTGTAAGGGAAATGTGTTGTTTCCGTGGCAGAATTGAATATTATACAAATAATACACGATCTAGAGTGCATTGTGTAAATGCATCGCACGCGAGGGCTATGTTAGCTGTGCGGCGCACGAGGCGAAGCCGAGTGTGTAAAGCACAGCTAACACAGCCCGAGAGGGCGATGCATTTACACAATGCACGATAATAAGTAGTATTATTTGTTTTATAAACCGAGCTCAACCACGGAATTGTTTATTTTGCTGGATTATTGAAAACAGACAATTGGTAACCCAGAGTTTACAAAATTCATCAACACTTGCTGCACTCGCTTCACTGAATTTGACTCTGCATGCAGCTCTGTAGATCAACTGCAGTCGATATGGAATTGCCGATAATTTCCCGTAAAACTGAGAATTATCAAAGAATTTTACGAATTTCCATTACAAAACTTACCAACATCAAACCACATTTCCATATAATTTACGAAACTGCTAAGATTTAGTTACTACAGAACAGAGAATTTACAAAACGAAGCATTGTACATCTTTTTTTTCTTCACTTTCGCAAGTTTGTCTCGAAGGGGTTTGTCTGTAATCATTTGCGATCGTTTATGATCGTTTATGATCGTTCATGATCGTTTAGAATATGACTTGTGATCGTATCGGAGGATGATCGGGACTTCGATGTTTGTGCTAGTGAAGTCATGCGTTGGCTCACCCTGTGGTGAGATTAAATGTCTTTTTGAAACAAACTCATGGAAACTGTGGTGTCATATAGTCATTATTCCTGTTATAGAATCCATTCCCTTAATTCTGTCTTCGTAGAGCTATGTAAACAAACGTTGTGACGTCACGGGGTTGCGCACCTTCGGCACGATGGTTGCACACCTTCGGCACGATGGTTGCGCTGCTATCGGCACGATGGTTGCACAGGTATCGGCACGGTAGTGCAGGTGGTGAAAAGTAATCAATCCCCACGTGATCGGTATTAGCCAATCACGTTACTGAATTTACCGGAGCCGTTTTATAATATAGAAGTACACATTCCATAGCAACCATGGCCTTTTCTTGAAGCTCGCTTCCTTGAGTCTGTGGCTGTTATCGCAGCCAAACTTACATTTGTCTTCATTCTTTTCACCACGGAAACGAATCCTCGAAAAAGAATTGTTTCCAGAATTAGAGGCGAAAATACCTTTAAAAAACCATTGAAAGTATTAGCAACTGGATTGGATACGACATATTTAATGTACCACACTTTTATCAAATGATTACCATCATTATAGTTATTATTATTTTATCATTATGACTATTATTAGTACCTAAACTATTATTACTATAATTCAGAGTATGCTCATGATGAGTAATATGCCTACCATATTGATCATAATTACCATAATTAATGTTATTATATATATTTGCAGTGTAATCACAAATTTCGCGCAAGTTAACACTCATACATTTGTCTGTCCGATCTGGGTAAAATCTTATCATACTACTAATGATAGTAATCTTAATAATAATAAACATTTCGTCTAGTTATTTAGCGCATTATTTACAACAAGGTTTGGGTATCTATGCGCATATATAAATCATAATTTCATTCATCATGTCGTACATTAAAATATTTAACAATCAAAAGTAGCAAGTCACCAATATTACTTGTATTTCCGTCAATAATATTTCCCATTACAAACATGTAGGCAATAATTCTCTTCATGCTAACCCGGGTTCTCATTACTTTGTTTTCATGTTGAAATCCCATCAGGTTAAGCAGGTCAGACTGTGGAACACGACTCTAGGTGATGTGTCATCGAAGCACCTTGCAGCATGGTTGTCAGGATTGCCCGACCTGACAGAACTGACACTAGATGAGATGAAACTCGCTGACAGCTTCTACGTCATGGCGTCAGAGAAGGCAGCCCAAACCAAGGTATCACATACGGTCACATGTGACTTTCTGAAATCTGCAAACTAATATTTGATGTATACATGAAAAATATGATTTCCATTTCATCATTAATTCTCTTTGAAAAGTTGTTTTGTACGGGTTAAGTTATACCTTAAAATAACTTAGTATCTCTGTTGACATGTGTACAAATGACAAACAGTTAATCAGATCAGAGAGGTCTACCAAGGTATCACACACGGTCCCATATGACTTAATCATATCTGCAAACTAATATCTGATGTATACATGAAACATGTAATTTTCATTTCTCATTAATTCTCTTTGAAAAGTTGTATTTAAAACAATTATTACCAGAATCAATCAGATGATTTAGTATGTCCTGTTGACAAGTGAAAAAAGACAAACAATTAATATAAATTTGTACTCTGTGATCAGAGAGGTCTACCAACTGTGGTGTTTAAATTCCATGATAAATTAATGTCATATGACCGAGCAATGGGCAAACATACAAATCAGTATTTGATAACTCATTGCCATAACTTTTCACACAATTCGCCAAGTAAGACTTTCCAATACAGTACAAATAGTTTAATCATATAGAGTACATGTATGTATTCACGAAAGACTAATTCGGAATACCGTAAATTTGACCATGCTTCTACAGTTAATATGAATGCAACGATGTATGTGAGAACGACAGGAGTTCTTGTCAAGTTTGAAGTGAGATTGGTGTTAGGTAACCATACCAAGTTATGTATTAATAAAAGCGAAGTTCCCATTTTCTGATATCGCCACAGACTGTAAGCAACGCTTTCAACATGATTGTTCAACAAGTCAAATGCGAATTGGCGGAGGTTAATTTCGGCGGTTGTAAGGGAAATGTGTTGTTTCCGTGGCAGAATTGAATATTATACAAATAATACACGATCTAGAGTGCATTTACACAATGCACGATAATAAGTAGTATTATTTGTTTTATAAACCGAGCTCAACCACGGAATTGTTTATTTTGCTGGATTATTGAAAACAGACAATTGGTAACCCAGAGTTTACAAAATTCATCAACACTTGCTGCACTCGCTTCACTGAATTTGACTCTGCATGCAGCTCTGTAGATCAACTGCAGTCGATATGGAATTGCCGATAATTTCCCGTAAAACTGAGAATTATCAAAGAATTTTACGAATTTCCATTACAAAACTTACCAACATCAAACCACATATCCATATAATTTACGAAACTGCTAAGATTTAGTTACTACAGAACAGAGAATTTACAAAACGAAGCATTTTACATCTTTTTTTTCTTCACTTTCGCAAGTTTGTCTCGAAGGGGTTTGTCTGTAATCATTGGCGATCGTTTATGATCGTTTATGATCGTTCATGATCGTTTAGAATATGACTTGTGATCGTATCGGAGGATGATCGGGACTTCGATGTTTGTGCTAGTGAAGTCATGCGTTGGCTCACCCTGTGGTGAGATTAAATGTCTTTTTGAAACAAACTCATGGAAACTGTGGTGTCATATAGTCATTATTCCTGTTATAGAATCCATTCCCTTAATTCCGTCTTCGTAGAGCTATGTAAACAAACGTTGTGACGTCACGGGGTTGCGCACCTTCGGCACGGTGGTTGCACACCTTCGGCACGATGGTTGCGCTGCTATCGGCACGATGGTTGCACAGGTATCGGCACGGTAGTGCAGGTGGTGAAAAGTAATCAATCCCCACGTGATCGGTATTAGCCAATCACGTTACTGAATTTACCGGAGCCGTTTTATAATATAGAAGTACACATTCCATAGCAACCATGGCCTTTTCTTGAAGCTCGCTTCCTTGAGTCTGTGGCTTTTATCGCAGCCAAACTTACATTTGTCTTCATTCTTTTCACCACGGAAACGAATCCTCGAAAAAGAATTGTTTCCAGAATTAGAGGCGAAAATACCTTTAAAAAACCATTGAAAGTATTAGCAACTGGATTGGATACGACATATTTAATGTACCACACTTTTATCAAATGATTACCATCATTATAGTTATTATTATTTTATCATTATGACTATTATTAGTACCTAAACTATTATTACTATAATTCAGAGTATGCTCATGATGAGTAATATGCCTACCATATTGATCATAATTACCATAATTAATGTTATTATATATATTTGCAGTGTAATCACACATTTCGCGCAAGTTAACACTCATACATTTGTCTGTCCGATCTGGGTAAAATCTTATCATACTACTAATGATAGTAATCTTAATAATAATAAACATTTCGTCTAGTTATTTAGCGCATTATTTACAACAAGGTTTGGGTATCTATGCGCATATATAAATCATAATTTCATTCATCATGTCGTACATTAAAATATTTAACAATCAAAAGTAGCAAGTCACCAATATTACTTGTATTTCCGTCAATAATATTTCCCATTACAAACATGTAGGCAATAATTCTCTTCATGCTAACCCGGGTTCTCATTACTTTGTTTTCATGTTGAAATCCCATCAGGTTAAGCAGGTCAGACTGTGGAACACGACTCTAGGTGATGTATCATCGAAGCACCTTGCAGCATGGTTGTCAGGATTGCCCGACCTGACAGAACTGACACTAGATGAGATGAAACTCGCTGACAGCTTCTACGTCATGGCGTCAGAGAAGGCAGCCCAAACCAAGGTATCACATACGGTCACATGTGACTTTCTGAAATCTGCAAACTAATATTTGATGTATACATGAAAAATATGATTTCCATTTCATCATTAATTCTCTTTGAAAAGTTGTTTTGTACGGGTTAAGTTATACCTTAAAATAACTTAGTATCTCTGTTGACATGTGTACAAATGACAAACAGTTAATCAGATCAGAGAGGTCTACCAAGGTATCACACACGGTCCCATATGACTTAATCATATCTGCAAACTAATATCTGATGTATACATGAAACATGTAATTTTCATTTCTCATTAATTCTCTTTGAAAAGTTGTATTTAAAACAATTATTACCAGAATCAATCAGATGATTTAGTATGTCCTGTTGACAAGTGAAAAAAGACAAACAATTAATATAAATTTGTACTCTGTGATCAGAGAGGTCTACCAACTGCGGTGTTAAAATTCCATGATAAATTAATGTCATATGACCGAGCAATGGGGAAACATACAAATCAGTATTTGATAACTCATTGCCATAACTTTTTCACACAACTGTAATTCGCCTAGGAAGACTTTTAAATACAGTACAAATAGTTCAATCATAGAGAGTACATGTTTGTATTAACGAAAGACTAATTCGGAATACCATAAATTTGACCATGCTTCTACAGTTAATATGAATGCAACGATGTATGTGAGAACGACAGGAGTTCTTGTCAAGTTTGAAGTGAGATTGGTGTTAGGTAACCATACCAAGTTATGTATTAATAAAAGCGAAGTTCCCATTTTGTGATATCGCCACAGACAGTAAGCAACGCTTTCAACATGATTGTTCAACAAGTCAAATGCGAATTGGCGGAGGTTAATTTCGGCGCTTGTAAGGGAAATGTGTTGTTTCCGTGGCAGAATTGAATATTATAGAAGTACACATTCCATAGCAACCATGGCCTTTTCTTGAAGCTCGCTTCCTTGAGTCTGTGGCTTTTATCGCAGCCAAACTTACATTTGTCTTAATTCTTTTCACCACGGAAACGAATCCTCGAAAAAGAATTGTTTCCAGAATTAGAGGCGAAAATACCTTTAAAAAATCATTGATAGTATTAGCAACTGGATTGGATACGACATATTTAATGTACCACACTTTTATCAAATCATTACCATCATTATAGTTATTATTATTGTATCATTATGACTATTATTAGTACCTACACTATTATTACTATAATTCAGAGTATGCTCATGATGAGAAATATGCCTACCATATTGATCATAATTACCGTAATTAATGTTATTATATATATTTGCAGTGTAATCACAAATTTCGCGCAAGTTAACACTCATACATTTGTCTGTCCGAACTGGGTAAAATCTTATCATACTACTAATGATAGTAATCTTAATAATAATAAACATTTCGTCTAGTTATTTAGCGCATTATTTACAACAAGGTTTGGGTATCTATGCGCATATATAAATCATAATTTCATTCATCATGTCGTACAGTAAAATATTTAACAATCAAAAGTAGCAAGTCACCAATATTACTTGTATTTCCGTCAATAACATTTCCCATTACAAACATGTAAGCAATATTTCTCTTCATGCTAACCCGGGTTCTCATTACTTTGTTTTCATGTTGAAATCCCATCAGGTTAAGCAGGTCAGCCTGGTGTATACGACTCTAGGTGATGCATCATCGAATCACCTTGCAGCATGGTTGTCAGGATTGCCAGACCTGACAGAACTGACACTAGATGAGATGAAACTCGCTGACAGCTTCTACGTCATGGCGTCAGAGAAGGCAGCCCAAACCAAGGTATCACATACGGTCACATGTGACTTTCTGAAATCTGCAAAATAATATCTGATGTATACATGAAAAATGTGATTTCCATTTCATCATTAATTCTCTTTGAAAAGTTGTTTTGTACGGGTTAAGTTATACCTTAAAATAACTTAGTATCTCTGTTGACATGTGTACAAATGACAAACAGTTAATCAGATCAGAGAGGTCTACCAAGGTATCACACACGGTCCCATATGACTTTATCATATTGCAAACTAATATCTGATGTATACATGAAACATGTAATTTTCATTTCTCATTAATTCTCTTTGAAAAGTTGTATTTAAAACAATTATTACCAGAATCAATCACATGATTTAGTATGTCCTGTTGACAAGTGAAAAAAGACAAACAATTAATATAAATTTGTACTCTGTGATCAGAGAGGTCTACCAACTGTGGTGTTAAAATTCCATGATAAATTAATGTCATATGACCGAGCAATGGGCAAACATACAAATCAGTATTTGATAACTCATTGCCATAACTTTTTCACACAACTGTAATTCGCCTAGGAAGACTTTTAAATACAGTACAAATAGTTCAATCATAGAGAGTGCATGTATGTATTAACGAAAGACTAATTCGGAATACCATTAATTTGACCATGCTTCTACAGTTAATATGAATGCAACGATGTATGTGAGAACGACAGGAGTTCTTATCAAGTTTTAAGTGAGATTGGTGTTAGGTAACCATACCAAGTTATGTACTAATAAAAGCGAAGTTCCCATTTTGTGATATCGCCACAGACAGAAAGCAACGCTTTCAACATGATTGTTCAACAAGTCAAATGCGAATTGGCGGAGGTTAATTTCGGCGCTTGTAAGGGAAATGTGTTGTTTCCGTGGCAGAATTGAATATTATAGAAGTACACATTCCATAGCAACCATGGCCTTTTCTTGAAGCTCGCTTCCTTGAGTCTGTGGCTTTTATCGCAGCCAAACTTACATTTGTCTTAATTCTTTTCACCACGGAAACGAATCCTCGAAAAAGAATTGTTTCCAGAATTAGAGGCGAAAATACCTTTAAAAAATCATTGATAGTATTAGCAACTGGATTGGATACGACATATTTAATGTACCACACTTTTATCAAATGATTACCATCATTATAGTTATTATTATTGTATCATTATGACTATTATTAGTACCTAAACTATTATTACTATAATTCAGAGTATGCTCATGATGAGTATATGCCTACCATATTGATCATAATTACCATAATTAATGTTATTATATATATTTGCAGTGTAATCACAAATTTCGCGCAAGTTAACACTCATACATTTGTCTGTCCGAACTGGGTAAAATCTTATCATACTACTAATGATAGTAATCTTAATAATAATAAACATTTCGTCTAGTTATTTAGCGCATTATTTACAACAAGGTTTGGGTATCTATGCGCATATATAAATCATAATGTCATTCATCATGTCGTACATTAAAATATTTAACAATCAAAAGTAGCAAGTCACCAATATTACTTGTATTTCCGTCAATAATATTTCCCATTACAAACATGTAAGCAATATTTCTCTTCATGCTAACCCGGGTTCTCATTACTTTGTTTTAATGTTGAAATCCCATCAGGTTAAGCAGGTCAGACTGTTGAAGACGACTCTAGGTGATGCATCATCGAAGCACCTTGCAGCATGGTGGTCAGGATTGCCAGACCTGACACAACTGACACTAGATGAGATGAAACTCGCTGACAGCTTCTACGTCATGGCGTCAGAGAAGGCAGCCCAAACCAAGGTATCACATACGGTCACATGTGACTTTCT
The DNA here is from genome assembly GCA_037951105.1 of Echinarachnius parma. Taxonomy (NCBI): domain Eukaryota; kingdom Metazoa; phylum Echinodermata; class Echinoidea; order Clypeasteroida; family Echinarachniidae; genus Echinarachnius; species Echinarachnius parma. The sequence continues at coordinate 33,468 of JBAMJV010002833.1, read as the reverse complement.
GAAATTTGCAAAAAATATCTGATGTATACATGAAAAATATGATTTCCATTTCATCATTAATTATCTTTGAAAAGTTGTATTTAAAACAAGTTATACCTGAATCAACCACTTCTGAACGGGTTAAGTTATCTTTTAAAATTATTTAGTATATCTGTTGACATGTAAACAAATGACAAACAGTTAATATAAATGTGTATTATGTGATCAGAGACGTCTACCAACTGTGGAGTGAAAACTCCATGATAAATTAATGTATTATGGCCAAGCAATAGGCAAACGTACAAATCAGTATTTCATAACTCATCGCCATAACTTTTCACGCCCCTGTAATTCGCAAAGGACTGCTTTCAAATACAGTACAAATAGTTTAATCTTATATAGTACATGTATATATTAACGAAAGGCTATTTCGGAATACCGTAAATTTTACCATGCCTCTACTGTTAATATGAATGCAATGAGGTATGTGAGAACGGCAGGAGTTATGTTAGGTAACCATTTCACGTTATGTATCAGGGCAAGTCCAAGGTATTTCTTTCCAAGGGGGTGAATTTTTATCTTCACCCAATTGACTGAAACTTGAAGTAATTTTAAAGATTAGATATTAAATTGTAATAATTTGAAAACAAAAAATTAAAAACTTGTATGCAATAAATAGTAATAATCAAATACATTTGCATAATATGTAAACCATCGTAACGCGTAGGACATCTAAAATCATATTTAAAATGCTAAGTAATGATTCTTTACATAGTATTGGCTTGACCCGATGTCATTACTAGAAGGACGTTGGATTATGATTTACAGCTTGTTATCTCATTCAATATGCAAATTCGATGCGTTCCAAAATTAGCATGTCCCACGCGTTACATTTTTAGATTGTATCGTTTTGATTATTCGTTAATCGAAAGGTTTATTTTTCTGAAACTCTACAAAGTTCTAATTTACCTTTGGGGACATCCATAACATAACAACAACAAATTATCACATTTACCTAATTAGCATAAATCAATCATTAGATTTTGTTAAGCGTGTGACATTTTGTAACGCATAGGACAATATATACAGTAAAACAACGGGTTTTTGAAAATCTTGTTTTGCCTATTGGCTTATTTACGATCATATCTGCAAACTAATATCTGATGTATACATGAAACATGTAATTTTCATTTCTCATTAATTCTCTTTGAAAAGTTGTATTTAAAACAATTATTACCAGAATCAATCAGATGATTTAGTATGTCCTGTTGACAAGTGAAAAAAGACAAACAATTAATATAAATTGTACTCTGTGTCACCAGCTGAGCGGAAAATGGACAAGTTTATCGCTGCTGGTGCCTGCTAGCGTAATTAAGGTGTTTGAGGTTGCTAGGCAACAACAGGTCGATCGCAATATAGCGTTCGCTAGACCCTGCTTGCGCGAGATATATCGAGCGATACCGCAGCAGCATGTCGTTAGGTAACAATAGGACGATCCTTGCGTAACTTTCGCTAGCCCCAGCGTGCGTGATAGAGTGAGTGTTGCTGTGGAGTCATCGAGTCACGTGAGTGAGCGGCCTACGTGGCAGTCGGGAGCTAGTTCGTGTAGCGCGTGTGATTGGGCCCTCGGTATCACGTGGGTGAGGATATTGTGCGGTTGCTTGGAGATGGGGTAGGTGGAAGCGCTGATTGGCTGTAAGATCGGGGGGGGGGGGGGGGAGGGGGGAAATGCGAGTGTCTGGATGTGTGTGAGTATATCAGAATAAGGCAGAGTGATTTGAGATCCTGCTCCAGACGGACTTGCGTGAGATGGCTGTGATTTGAGTGGACCAAGTTTGCCTTTCTAAATGTTTTAGTTAAAGGTTTTAAATAAGGAAATCCCTTTTCGGTGACTCTCCAGCCCAGTGTGCAGCACGACAACGTCCAAGCCTTCACCACAACTGGTGACCGTAAGTTAAATCGCTTGTTGACTCTGTTTTGGAGTCTGTTAATTGTGTCGAATGTTATGAATGTATATAAGAGTTGTACTAGAAATTATATGACAGTGAAAGGATGGTGCTAGTGGAGCACAAACCAAGTAAGTTAAATTATTTGAGAGGTCGTGTTTAACCTCCGGAATATATGTTTGCTCTTTATATTGGATGCTATCTTTGGAGGATGATATTATTTGAGATTGACAGGAAGTTCAATTCGTTGTTTCTGTATGCGAGGTGATTCCGCATTATGCTCAAGTGTGTATTAGCTAGGGCTTGTTAATACTTGTTTTAATAAAATGATAAAGCCGGTCGGCAATATACTTGTTACATTTTTGCTTGCTTAGAAATTATATATATAAAATATTGATGTATGCAATTTGCACCGTAGTGGAAATATGTTCTGGAATTATTGTTTGCAGTTGCATCCGGTTATTGGACCTGGCTTCCTCATCCGGTGGCGGTATCCGACTTCTACATCCGATATCCGACTTCTACATCCGGTATCCGACTTCTACATCCGATATCCGACCTTCTACATCCGGTATCCGACTTCTACATCCGGTATCCGACTTCTACAACCGGTATCCGAATCCAATGTACGCGACTGGCGTGTGCATCCGACCCTCGCGTTCCGCGTCTGTCGCAACGAGTGAATCCGATCGTCGTATCCGGTTCGCGTACCCAGTGGACACCACGCTCGCGCAACCAGCATTCAGCACAGCCTGTCTTGGCGATGATCCGGCACTCGATTAGCGTTCAGCGGGGACTGACGAATACGAGAGACTTTACGCGACTCTGTGGCCGTTAGATCGATGCGTGTACCAAAAACTGAACATTCGCTTAGTGGCTACTGAATATTGTGTTTCAATAGTTCTTCTCTTGATTGATAATTGCCGGCTGGTATTATTACACTGTTCCCTTGTAGCTATACACACTAGATGGCTCTCTGCTCAGGATACTGAGTGATTGTAATTTTAATTTAGTTACTGAATTTATTGATGCTTGACATGGGAAGATCTGATTAAAGATACTATATTAACTTGTAAAGCAAGCGTGTCGTGTGTGCTTGAATTGAGTCTGCTTTACTTTAATGCAACCGGTACACACATACCTCTTTAGATACATTTAAACAAATCACGGGAAACAGGGTGACACTCTGTGATCAGAGAGGTCAACCAACTGTGGTGTTAAAATTCCATGATAAATTAATGTCATATGACCGAGCAATGGGCAAACATACAAATCAGTATTTGATAACTCATTGCCATAACTTTTTCACACACCTGTAATTCGCCTAGGAAGACTTTTAAATACAGTACAAATAGTTTAATCATAGAGAGTACATGTATGTATTAACGAAAGACTAATTCGGAATACCATAAATTTGACCATGCTTCTACAGTTAATATGAATGCAACGATGTATGTGAGAACGACAGGAGTTCTTATCAAGTTTTAAGTGAGATTGGTGTTAGGTAACCATACCAAGTTATGTACTAATAAAAGCGAAGTTCCCATTTTGTGATATCGCCACAGACAGTAAGCAACTCTTTCAACATGATTGTTCAACAAGTCAAATGCGAATTGGCGGAGGTTAATTTCGGCGCTTGTAAGGGAAATGTGTTGTTTCCGTGGCAGAATTGAATATTATAGAAGTACACATTCCATAGCAACCATGGCCTTTTCTTGAAGCTCGCTTCCTTGAGTCTGTGGCTTTTATCGCAGCCAAACTTACATTTGTCTTAATTCTTTTCACCACGGAAACGAATCCTCGAAAAAGAATTGTTTCCAGAATTAGAGGCGAAAATACCTTTAAAAAATCATTGATAATATTAGCAACTGGATTGGATACGACATATTTAATGTACCACACTTTTATCAAATGATTACCATCATTATAGTTATTATTATTGTATCATTATGACTATTATTAGTACCTACACTATTATTACTATAATTCAGAGTATGCTCATGATGAGTAATATGCCTACCATATTGATCATAATTACCATAATTAATGTTATTATATATATTTGCAGTGTAATCACAAATTTCGCGCAAGTTAACACTCATACATTTGTCTGTCCGATCTGGGTAAAATCTTATCATACTACTAATGATAGTAATCTTAATAATAATAAACATTTCGTCTAGTTATTTAGCGCATTATTTACAACAAGGTTTGGGTATCTATGCGCATATATAAATCATAATTTCATTCATCATGTCGTACATTAAAATATTTAACAATCAAAAGTAGCAAGTCACCAATATTACTTGTATTTCCGTCAATAATATTTCCCATTACAAACATGTAAGCAATATTTCTCTTCATGCTAACCCGGGTTCTCATTACTTTGTTTTAATGTTGAAATCCCATCAGGTTAAGCAGGTCAGACTGTTGAAGACGACTCTAGGTGATGCATCATCGAAGCACCTTGCAGCATGGTTGTCAGGATTGCCAGACCTGACACAACTGACACTAGATGAGATTAAACTCGCTGACAGCTTCTACGTCATGGCGTCAGAGAAGGCAGCCCAAACCAAGGTATCACATACGGTCACATGTGACTTTCTGAAATCTGCAAAAAATATCTGATGTATACATGAAAAATGTGATTTCCATTTCATCATTAATTATCTTTGAAAAGTTGTATTTAAAACAAGTTATACCTGAATCAACCACTTCTGAACGGGTTAAGTTATCTTTTAAAATTATTTAGTATATCTGTTGACATGTAAACAAATGACAAACAGTTAATATAAATGTGTATTATGTGATCAGAGACGTCTACCAACTGTGGTGTGAAAACTCCATGATAAATTAATGTATTATGGCCAAGCAGTAGGCAAACGTACAAATCAGTATTTCATAGCTCATCGCCATAACTTTTCACGCACCTGTAATTCGCAAAGGACTGCTTTCAAATACAGTACAAATAGTTTAATCTTATATAGTACATGTATATATTAACGAAAGACTATTTCGGAATACCGTAAATTTTACCATGCCTCTACTGTTAATATGAATGCAATGAGGTATGTGAGAACGGCAGGAGTTATGTTAGGTAACCATTTAACGTTATGTATCAGGGCAAGTCCAAGGTATTTCTTTCCAAGGGGGTGAATTTTTATCTTCACCCAATTGACTGAAACTTGAAGTAATTTTAAAGATTAGATATTAAATTTTAATAATTTGAAAACAAAAAATTAAAAACTTGTCTGCAATAAATAGTAATAATCAAATACATTTGCATAATATGTAAACCATCGTAACGCGTAGGACATCTAAAATCATATTTAAAATGCTAAGTAATGATTCTTTACTTAGTATTGGCTTGACCCGATGTCATTACTAGAAGGACGTTGGATTATGATTTACAGCTTGTTATCTCATTCAATATGCAAATTCGATGCGTTCCAAAATTAGCATGTCCCACGCGTTACATTTTTACATTGTATTGTTTTGATTATTCGTTAATCGAAAGGTTTATTTTTCTGAAACTCTACAAAGTTCTAATTTACCTTTGGGGACATCCATAACATAGCAACAACAAATTATCACATTTACCTAATTAGCATAAATCAATCATTAGATTTTGTTAAGCGTGTGACATTTTGTAACGCATAGGACAATCTATACAGTAAAACAACGGGTTTTTGAAAATCTTGTTTTGCCTATTGGCTTATTTACGATCATATCTGCAAACTAATATCTGATGTATACATGAAACATGTACTTTTCATTTCTCATTAATTCTCTTTGAAAAGTTGTATTTAAAACAATTATTACCAGAATCAATCAGATGATTTAGTATGTCCTGTTGACAAGTGAAAAAAGACAAACAATTAATATAAATTTGTACTCTGTGATCAGAGAGGTCTACCAACTGTGGTGTTAAAATTCCATGATAAATTAATGTCATATGACCGAGCAATGGGCAAACATACAAATCAGTATTTGATAACTCATTGCCATAACTTTTTCACACACCTGTAATTCGCCTAGGAAGACTTTTAAATACAGTACAAATAGTTTAATCTTAGAGTGTACATGTATGTATTAACGAAAGACTAATTCGGAATACCATAAATTTGACCATGCTTCTACAGTTAATATGAATGCAACGATGTATGTGAGAACGACAGGAGTTCTTATCAAGTTTTAAGTGAGATTGGTGTTAGGTAACCATACCAAGTTATGTACTAATAAAAGCGAAGTTCCCATTTTGTGATATCGCCACAGACAGTAAGCAACTCTTTCAACATGATTGTTCAACAAGTCAAATGCGAATTGGCGGAGGTTAATTTCGGCGCTTGTAAGGGAAATGTGTTGTTTCCGTGGCAGAATTGAATATTATAGAAGTACACATTCCATAGCAACCATGGCCTTTTCTTGAAGCTCGCTTCCTTGAGTCTGTGGCTTTTATCGCAGCCAAACTTACATTTGTCTTAATTCTTTTCACCACGGAAACGAATCCTCGAAAAAGAATTGTTTCCAGAATTAGAGGCGAAAATACCTTTAAAAAATCATTGATAATATTAGCAACTGGATTGGATACGACATATTTAATGTACCACACTTTTATCAAATGATTACCATCATTATAGTTATTATTATTGTATCATTATGACTATTATTAGTACCTACACTATTATTACTATAATTCAGAGTATGCTCATGATGAGTAATATGCCTACCATATTGATCATAATTACCATAATTAATGTTATTATATATATTTGCAGTGTAATCACAAATTTCGCGCAAGTTAACACTCATACATTTGTCTGTCCGATCTGGGTAAAATCTTATCATACTACTAATGATAGTAATCTTAATAATAATAAACATTTCGTCTAGTTATTTAGCGCATTATTTACAACAAGGTTTGGGTATCTATGCGCATATATAAATCATAATTTCATTCATCATGTCGTACATTAAAATATTTAACAATCAAAAGTAGCAAGTCACCAATATTACTTGTATTTCCGTCAATAATATTTCCCATTACAAACATGTAAGCAATATTTCTCTTCATGCTAACCCGGGTTCTCATTACTTTGTTTTAATGTTGAAATCCCATCAGGTTAAGCAGGTCAGACTGTTGAAGACGACTCTAGGTGATGCATCATCGAAGCACCTTGCAGCATGGTTGTCAGGATTGCCAGACCTGACACAACTGACACTAGATGAGATTAAACTCGCTGACAGCTTCTACGTCATGGCGTCAGAGAAGGCAGCCCAAACCAAGGTATCACATACGGTCACATGTGACTTTCTGAAATCTGCAAAAAATATCTGATGTATACATGAAAAATGTGATTTCCATTTCATCATTAATTATCTTTGAAAAGTTGTATTTAAAACAAGTTATACCTGAATCAACCACTTCTGAACGGGTTAAGTTATCTTTTAAAATTATTTAGTATATCTGTTGACATGTAAACAAATGACAAACAGTTAATATAAATGTGTATTATGTGATCAGAGACGTCTACCAACTGTGGTGTGAAAACTCCATGATAAATTAATGTATTATGGCCAAGCAGTAGGCAAACGTACAAATCAGTATTTCATAGCTCATCGCCATAACTTTTCACGCACCTGTAATTCGCAAAGGACTGCTTTCAAATACAGTACAAATAGTTTAATCTTATATAGTACATGTATATATTAACGAAAGACTATTTCGGAATACCGTAAATTTTACCATGCCTCTACTGTTAATATGAATGCAATGAGGTATGTGAGAACGGCAGGAGTTATGTTAGGTAACCATTTAACGTTATGTATCAGGGCAAGTCCAAGGTATTTCTTTCCAAGGGGGTGAATTTTTATCTTCACCCAATTGACTGAAACTTGAAGTAATTTTAAAGATTAGATATTAAATTTTAATAATTTGAAAACAAAAAATTAAAAACTTGTCTGCAATAAATAGTAATAATCAAATACATTTGCATAATATGTAAACCATCGTAACGCGTAGGACATCTAAAATCATATTTAAAATGCTAAGTAATGATTCTTTACTTAGTATTGGCTTGACCCGATGTCATTACTAGAAGGACGTTGGATTATGATTTACAGCTTGTTATCTCATTCAATATGCAAATTCGATGCGTTCCAAAATTAGCATGTCCCACGCGTTACATTTTTACATTGTATTGTTTTGATTATTCGTTAATCGAAAGGTTTATTTTTCTGAAACTCTACAAAGTTCTAATTTACCTTTGGGGACATCCATAACATAGCAACAACAAATTATCACATTTACCTAATTAGCATAAATCAATCATTAGATTTTGTTAAGCGTGTGACATTTTGTAACGCATAGGACAATCTATACAGTAAAACAACGGGTTTTTGAAAATCTTGTTTTGCCTATTGGCTTATTTACGATCATATCTGCAAACTAATATCTGATGTATACATGAAACATGTACTTTTCATTTCTCATTAATTCTCTTTGAAAAGTTGTATTTAAAACAATTATTACCAGAATCAATCAGATGATTTAGTATGTCCTGTTGACAAGTGAAAAAAGACAAACAATTAATATAAATTTGTACTCTGTGATCAGAGAGGTCTACCAACTGTGGTGTTAAAATTCCATGATAAATTAATGTCATATGACCGAGCAATGGGCAAACATACAAATCAGTATTTGATAACTCATTGCCATAACTTTTTCACACACCTGTAATTCGCCTAGGAAGACTTTTAAATACAGTACAAATAGTTTAATCTTAGAGTGTACATGTATGTATTAACGAAAGACTAATTCGGAATACCATAAATTTGACCATGCTTCTACAGTTAATATGAATGCAACGATGTATGTGAGAACGACAGGAGTTCTTATCAAGTTTTAAGTGAGATTGGTGTTAGGTAACCATACCAAGTTATGTACTAATAAAAGCGAAGTTCCCATTTTGTGATATCGCCACAGACAGTAAGCAACTCTTTCAACATGATTGTTCAACAAGTCAAATGCGAATTGGCGGAGGTTAATTTCGGCGCTTGTAAGGGAAATGTGTTGTTTCCGTGGCAGAATTGAATATTATAGAAGTACACATTCCATAGCAACCATGGCCTTTTCTTGAAGCTCGCTTCCTTGAGTCTGTGGCTTTTATCGCAGCCAAACTTACATTTGTCTTAATTCTTTTCACCACGGAAACGAATCCTCGAAAAAGAATTGTTTCCAGAATTAGAGGCGAAAATACCTTTAAAAAATCATTGATAGTATTAGCAACTGGATTGGATACGACATATTTAATGTACCACACTTTTATCAAATCATTACCATCATTATAGTTCTTATTATTGTATCATTATGACTATTATTAGTACCTACACTATTATTACTATAATTCAGAGTATGCTCATGATGAGTAATATGCCTACCATATTGATCATAATTATCATAATGTTATTATATATATTTGCAGTGTAATCACAAATTTCGCGCAAGTTAACACTCATACATTTGTCTGTCCGATCTGGGTAAAATCTTATCATACTACTAATGATAGTAATCTTAATACTAATAAACATTTCGTCTAGTTATTTAGCGCATTATTTACAACAAGGTTTGGGTATCTATGCGCATATATAAATCATAATTTCATTCATCATGTCGTACATTAAAATATTTAACAATCAAAAGTAGCAAGTCACCAATATTACTTGTATTTCCGTCAATAATATTTCCCATTACAAACATGTAGGCAATAATTATCTTCATGCTAACCCGGGTTCTCATTACTTTGTTTTAATGTTGAAATCCCATCAGGTTAAGCAGGTCACACTGTGGAATACGACTCTAGGTGATGCATCATCGAAGCACCTTGCAGCATGGTTGTCAGGATTGCCAGACCTGACAAAACTGTCACTACTCTGTATGAAACTCGCTGACAGCTTTGCAATGACGTCAGAGAAGGCAGCCCAAACCAAGGTATCACATACGGTCACATGTGACTTTCTGAAATCTGCAAAATAATATCTGATGTATACATGAAAAATGTGATTTCCATTTTATCATTAATTCTCTTTGAAAAGTTGTTTTGTACGGGTTAAGTTATACCTTAAAATAACTTAGTATCTCTGTTGACATGTGTACAAATGACAAACAGTTAATCAGATCAGAGAGGTCTACCAAGGTATCACACACGGTCCCATATGACTTTATCATATCTGCAAACTAATATCTGATGTATACATGAAACATGTAATTTTCATTTCTCATTAATTCTCTTTGAAAAGTTGTATTTAAAACAATTATTACCAGAATCAATCAGATGATTTAGTATGTCCTGTTGACAAGTGAAAAAAGACAAACAATTAAAGGGGTAGTTTAGTTTTGGTAAGGCTGAACTTTAGTAGCCAAATCCTGCACAGTAACATTATAAACTAATAGTTATAACTCCAACATGCTCGAAAGGTATACAAAATTACAAACGACCAAGTAAAACGCCTGTTATCATTCAAAAAGAGCCATTAAAACACAAGAGGGCGCTTTTTTAAAAGGCATTTGTTTCAACCATTTTCAACCAAAATTATGCATGTGATGTTTTGTTGATATAATGATTAAATACCGAGATCATCAACAACCATGTAAAAAACGCTTTTAAAATTTTTGAAAAAGTGCAAGCATTTTTTAAATTTTTTCAAAAAATCATCTAATTATTTGGGCCCCAAATAATTATAAGATCAGATATATTTATTGATATTTCAGCCGTTTCTGGGTCGATGTTGACCAAATAAATTTATTCTGCCATTAATATTGCATGTTCTCTCAAATTCGACACTCAGTTTTTCATTACCTCACAAAAATATTGCGATGTGCAGCGCCCTCTCTACCAAAACTAAACTACCCCTTTAATATATATTTGTACTCTGTGATCAGAGAGGTCTACCAACTGTGGTGTTAAAATTCCATGATAAATTAATGTCATATGACCGAGCAATGGGCAAACATACAAATCAGTATTTGATAACTCATTGCCATAACTTTTTTCACACAACTGTAATTCGCCTAGGAAGACTTTTAAATACAGTACAAATAGTTCAATCATAGAGAGTACATGTATGTATTAACGAAAGACTAATTCGGAATACCATAAATTTGACCATGCTTCTACAGTTAATATGAATGCAACAATGTATGTGAGAACGGCAGGAGTTCTTATCAAGTTTTAAGTGAGATTGGTGTTAGGTAACCATACCAAGTTATGTACTAATAAAAGCGAAGTTCCCATTTTGTGATATCGCCACAGACTGTAAGCAACGCTTTCAACATGATTGTTCAACAAGTCAAATGCGAATTGGCGGAGGTTAATTTCGGCGCTTGTAAGGGAAATGTGTTGTTTCCGTGGCAGAATTGAATATTATAAAAGTACACATTCCATAGCAACCATGGCCTTTTCTTGAAGCTCGCTTCCTTGAGTCTGTGGCTTTTATCGCAGCCAAACTTACATTTGTCTTAATTCTTTTCACCACGGAAACGAATCCTCGAAAAAGAATTGTTTCCAGAATTAGAGGCGAAAATACCTTTTAAAAATCATTGATAGTATTAGCAACTGGATTGGATACGACATATTTAATGTACCACACTTTTATCAAATGATTACCATCATTATAGTTATTATTATTGTATCATTATGACTATTATTAGTACCTACACTATTATTACTATAATTCAGAGTATGCTCATGATGAGTAATATGCCTACCATATTGATCATAATTACCATAATTAATGTTATTATATATATTTGCAGTGTAATCACAAATTTCGCGCAAGTTAACACTCATACATTTGTCTGTCCGATCTGGGTAAAATCTTATCATACTACTAATGATAGTAATCTTAATAATAATAAACATTTCGTCTAGTTATTTAGCGCATTATTTACAACAAGGTTTGGGTATCTATGCGCATATATAAATCATAATTTCATTCATCATGTCGTATATTAAAATATTTAACAATCAAAAGTAGCAAGTCACCAATATTACTTGTATTTCCGTCAATAATATTTCCCATTACAAACATGTAAGCAATATTTCTCTTCATGCTAACCCGGGTTCTCATTACTTTGTTTTAATGTTGAAATCCCATCAGGTTAAGCAGGTCACACTGTGGAATACGACTCTAGGTGATGCATCATCTAAGCACCTTGCAGCATGGTTGTCTGGCTTGCCAGACCTGACACAACTGAAACTATATCAGATGAAACTCGCTGACAGCTTTGCAATGAGAGCAGAGAAGGCAGCCCAAACCAAGGTATCACATACGGTCACATGTGACTTTCTGAAATCTGCAAAATAATATCTGATGTATACATGAAAAATGTGATTTCCATTTCATCATTAATTATCTTTGAAAAGTTGTATTTAAAACAAGTTATACCTGAATCAACCACTTCTGAACGGGTTAAGTTATCTTTTAAAATTATTTAGTATATCTGTTGACATGTAAACAAATGACAAACGGTTAATATAAATGTGTATTATGTGATCAGAGACGTCTACCAACTGTGGTGTGAAAACTCCATGATAAATTAATGTATTATGGCCAAGCAATAGGCAAACGTACAAATCAGTATTTCATAACTCATCGCCATAACTTTTCACGCACCTGTAACTCGCCAAGGACTGCTTTCAAATACAGTACAAATAGTTTAATCTTATATAGTACATGTATATATTAACGAAAGACTATTTCGGAATACCGTAAATTTTACCATGCCTCTACTGTTAATATGAATGCAATGAGGTATGTGAGCACGGCAGGAGTTATGTTAGGTAACCATTTCACGTTATGTATCAGGGCAAGTCCAAGGTATTTCTTTCCAAGGGGGTGAATTTTTATCTTCACCCAATTGACTGAAACTTGAAGTAATTTTAAAGATTAGATATTAAATTTTAATAATTTGAAAACAAAAAATTAAAAACTTGTCTGCAATAAATAGTAATAATCAAATACATTTGCATAATATGTAAACCATCGTAACGCGTAGGACATCTAAAATCATATTTAAAATGCTAAGTAATGATTCTTTACTTAGTATTGGCTTGACCCGATGTCATTACTAGAAGGACGTTGGATTATGATTTACAGCTTGTTATCTCATTCAATATGCAAATTCGATGCGTTCCAAAATTAGCATGTCCCACGCGTTACATTTTTACATTGTATTGTTTTGATTATTCGTTAATCGAAAGGTTTATTTTTCTGAAACTCTACAAAGTTCTAATTTACCTTTGGGGACATCCATAACATAGCAACAACAAATTATCACATTTACCTAATTAGCATAAATCAATCATTAGATTTTGTTAAGCGCGTGACATTTTGTAACGCATAGGACAATCTATACAGTAAAACAACGGGTTTTTGAAAATCTTGTTTTGCCTATTGGCTTATTTACGATCATATCTGCAAACTAATATCTGATGTATACATGAAACATGTAATTTTCATTTCTCATTAATTCTCTTTGAAAAGTTGTATTTAAAACAATTATTACCAGAATCAATCAGATGATTTAGTATGTCCTGTTGACAAGTTAAAAAAGACAAACAATTAATATAAATTTGTACTCTGTGATCAGAGAGGTCTACCAACTGTGGTGTTAAAATTCCATGATAAATTAATGTCATATGACCGAACAATGGGCAAACATACAAATCAGTATTTGATAACTCATTGCCATAACTTTTTCACACACCTGTAATTCGCCTAGGAAGACTTTTAAATACAGTACAAATAGTTCAATCATAGAGCGTACATGTATGTATTAACGAAAGACTAATTCGGAATACCATAAATTTGACCATGCTTCTACAGTTAATATGAATGCAACGATGAATGTGAGAACGGCAGGAGTTCTTATCAAGTTTTAAGTGAGATTGGTGTTAGGTCACCATACCAAGTTATGTACTAATAAAAGCGAAGTTCCCATTTTGTAATATCGCCACAGACTGTAAGCAACGCTTTCAACATGATTGTTCAACAAGTCAAATACGAATTGGCGGAGGTTAATTTCGGCGCTTGTAAGGGAAATGTGTTGTTTCCGTGGCAGAATTGAATATTATAGAAGTACACATTCCATAGCAACCATGGCCTTTTCTTGAAGCTCGCTTCCTTGAGTCTGTGGCTTTTATCGCAGCCAAACTTACATTTGTCTTAATTTTTTTCACCACGGAAACGAATCCTCGAAAAAGAATTGTTTCCAGAATTAGAGGCGAAAATACCTTTAAAAAATCGTTGATAGTATTAGCAACTGGATTGGATACCACATATTTAATGTACCACACTTTTATCAAATCATTACCATCATTATATTTATTATTATTGTATCATTATGACTATTATTAGTACCTACACTATTATTACTATAATTCAGAGTATGCTCATGATGAGTAATATGCCTACCATATTGATCATAATTACCATAATTAATGTTATTATATATATTTGCAGTGTAATCACAAATTTCGCGCAAGTGAACACTCATACATTTGTTTGTCCGATCTGGGTAAAATCTTATCATACTACTAATGATAGTAATCTTAATAATAATAAACATTTCGTCTAGTTATTTAGCGCATTATTTACAACAAGGTTTGGGTATATATGCGCATATATAAATCATAATTTCATTCATCATGTCGTACATTAAAATATTTAACAATCAAAAGTAGCACGTCACCAATATTACTTGTATTTCCGTCAATAATATTTCCCATTACAAACATGTAAGCAATATTTCTCTTCATGCTTACCCGGGTTCTCATTACTTTGTTTTAATGTTGAAATACCATCAGGTTAAGCAGGTCAGACTGTTGAAGACGACTCTAGGTGATGCATCATCGAAGCACCTTGCAGAATGGTTGTCAGGATTGCCAGACCTGACACAACTGACACTAGATGATATGAAACTCGCTGACAGCTTCTACGTCATGGTGTCAGAGAAGGCAGCCCAAACCAAGGTATCACACTCTCTCACATATAAATCTGCAAACTAATATATGATGTATACATGAAAAATGTGATTTCCATTTTATCATTAATTATCTTTGAAAAGTTGTATTTAATACAAGTTATACCAGAATCAAGCAGTTCTGAACGAAGTGGCGCAGCTTGGTCGGACTGATTAGGGGGGGGGGGGGCGGTGGCGGGGACTCAAAATTATTGTATTTCTTTGTTTTTAACAAAAATGTCGCCTTATGTTTTCTATTGTTTTTTCCCAATTTTTGGGGTGGGGGGGGGGGGGGGGCATGCAGTCATGCTATGCGCTCTCTTATGCTAAGTCGTTTGGATTATGGAAATGCTCCGTTGGTAAATGTTCCCTGTTTTTCACTAGAGAGCCTTTAGCGCCTACAAAATCGTGCTGCTCACATTGTTTTAAGGGCCAAAAAAAAGATAGGGCAACTCATTTATTGTACAGTTTGCATTGGTTACCAGTCCAAAAGAGAATTATGTATAAGATTGCACTATTTGTATATAAATGTACACACAATCTTGCTCCTGGTTATTTGTGTACTTTATTAGATGTTCCTAGACAAGCTTACTATAATTTACGTTGTAGAGTAGCCTAGATAGTTCAATTTTAATGGTTCCAAGAACAAATTTAAAGGGTGGAGAGCGTAGTATTTTGTATTTCGCTTGCCCTACAGTTTGGAACAACTTGCCAGCAGATTTTAAGATTTCCCCAACATTATATATTTTTAAAAGAAATTTGGAGACTCATGTATTGTTGTTGTATGTTATTGGAGAGGTTGTAAAGCTCATCGACCAGTTTTTAATTGGAAATGCGCTGTATAAATATGAATGAGTATTACATGTTTTATTATTATTATTATTATTATTATTATTATAATTATTAGTATTGTTATCATTATTATTGTTATTATTATTATTATTATTATTATTATTATTATTATTATTGATATAGAATTACAGAAATGGTGCTCGTAATCTAAATTCATGGACTACATTGTAAAATCCAAAGACTAACGTATTCTTCCCTTTATATGAACGTAAATATTTTTTCAATAGGATTCAGTATTGCTTGTACTCGTAGTTTTTTTTTTTTATTCCGCTTGTCCAGTACACTACAGTTTTGGAACAACTTGGCAGCAGATTTAAGATTGTACCCAACATTATATGTTTTTAAAAGACGTATTTATTTTTGTTGTAGGTTATTGGAGAGGTTTTAAAGCTCATCGATCAGTTTTTAATTGAAAATGCGCTATATAAATATGAATTATTATTATAATTATTATCATTAATATTATTATTATTATTATTATTATCATCATTATTATTATTATTATTGATATAGAAATACAGAAATGGTGCTCGTAATTTACAATCCTGGAATACATTGTAAAATTGTAAAATTGTAAAATAGAATTTCTTTATTTGGCGATCTATTTCAATAAATTATGGTACATTCAATTAAAAGTAAAGTAAACATCATAAATTGGCATTGTCAACATTGCCCTGCGCCAACAAAATATGGCTGGTAGATTAATTGACTAACAGTCACAAAGAATTCCGATTAATTTAAACTGTACATTTTTTTTGTCTTTACGATGTCAATCCCATTATCCTATCCAGTATCAAGCCATTGTAAACTGAACACAGAGATATTCTTAACAAATCAATACCATGCCTGACCACGCATCTGACCCCCGCACCGTAATTTCCCCGATCGTAATGTGGCCTACAAGGTAGGAATGTAAAGAAATACAAGGAAGAATTGCCGACTCATAAACTAAAAACGATTGTTGTTCTGGCCAAAGAAAGCAAGACGTGCTATGAGAGCACTAAACTATGCAGATAGCCAAGTGGTCATGAGGAGCACCGATCTATACCACTGGATACAGCGTGCTGTACAGTGCCGCATTCACTGCGCTGAAGCCGCCGCACACAACCGGAAGTAGTTAAAAGTACACCATTGCATTGCGCATGTCGATATACGCGTGTATTGGAAATGTGTGTAAATAGTGCTAGCAGATTGAATTGTTTATATTCGTATACACAAAATAACTCTCGATTTAATTTGTAATTATCAGGGATGCCAGTTTTAAGATAGTTATATAAATACAGACCCTGGTCATTTTGATTACCAGGCTCATTTCGAGACATTTTACACACAAATATGGTATTCTATGGCCAGCGGCTTGCTTATTATTTTGTTTTCTTTTTCGATTTACCTCTCTTTTTTGGCGGGGGATGGGGGAGGAGGGGGCTGGGTCGAGAACAAACTATTACAACGAATGTTGTAATAATAATACTGTACTAATAATATTGATCATATAATTGATAAAAAAGGGAGGAAAATGCTTGAATACTTTAGAACCATAAACCGAGATGACTATATGGCCGCAGGGGTGACTTTGGCCACTTTTTGAGATGAAAATATTTTCATCAAGCCTCACTTAATAGAACAAATTTCAAATGTATTCTTGTCGGGTTATGTATAGAATCAGAAATTAGTTGTAAATAGTAAAACTTTATGAAAAGACATCCTCAAAAAGTGGCAAAAGTCACCCCGGTTTACGGTAGCATGTATTCTACATGATTCATGTTGCTTCTCAATAATTAACTGAATATTGGACAATATATTATGTGGGTGTTTTTTTTGTTACTAATTGTTATTCGTATATCACAACCAATCACCTTATACCTATCATCACATTTCTCATTTCCCCATCCCCCATTTTTATTCGCAATATATCCAATTCCCTCTTTTCACAAAGCCCAGTTAATTACCAAAGCGCACACATGACACCCAAGTACACATGACAACACACACACACACACACACACGCACACATGCGCACAGACACACACACATACACACACACACACGCACACACGTACACACGCAGAAACATGCAAGCAAATCAAAGGATAAAATATAAACAAACACATATAGGTCCCGTTGCAGAAAGAGATAAATTCAAATGTAAGTTACAATGGATTGTAAGTCAGAAACTTAGCATGTTTCAACCAATCAGATTTGTGCATTGCTGCATATTCAGAATACATGATCTGACTTACAATTAATTATAACAGACAATCGATAGCATCTCTTTACAAATAAAGAAGCAATTCGCACTGTCATAATACAATATAATTACAACTGTTGTTGTTTTCTATTTCTGAGTCAATAAATATGCATATATATGTTCATTTCATATGCCAAAGCCAGTGATACAATTCGATACATGTACTTTATACACACGTTCATGTAATTAATACTTGATCTTCAAAAGCTTCATTTCCCTGTATTGAATCTCTAAAGAATAAAGAAACCTAGATCTTGATTTCACATAATACATGGCATAAAAATAGACACACATCTTCCCTTTACAAATCTCCAGAAACTCCTTTCTGGTTCAAAACATAGTGATGGCTGATGCTACTTTTGAGGTTTGACAGATGTCTAATGTGTCGATAAGCCATAAGGTATAGGTTACATGTGCTCGCTTTCATGCATTTGATCAGAAAATCCAGGAATAAATAATATGTCAAATAGTTATTTCACTACATTTTAACATTGTACATACACAATGAAGTGGTTTGAGCTTTCAGGTACACAAACTTCAACTAACTTTTACAATATAAATACATTTACTAGGAATTATAAAAAACAAAAAAAAACGATTTTGATAAATTCTCCTAACATGAAATATTTCATGGCAAAACAAAATTAACACATGTAGTAAGGGTGTCTTACTACACTATTTTGCTCTATAGCTCGATCACGGTAAAACTGTTTTGAGGAGTCAATCATACACATTTTGAGCGTTATTTAATATGCTATTATCATTGAGCTGTATTTATAGAAGTTGATGGCGATGAAACGCTAATCTAAAAGGTCAGAATGCAATTAATTACAGTACACAATGTAAATGTCCTTTACGCCCATGCACGGCCTCACGGTGTGGCGCCTGGGCACGCTTAGAGACTTACATGTATTGTTTGTGATTATGTGCTATATACAAATGGTTTATTGTTATTGTACTATTGGGCACGAGTCCAACTATTACTATTATCTATATATATAAATGTCTCCATTCAATTAAGGAGACTTTTTAAAATCATTTTCATTACCCTGTTACCATAAGGTGGCATGATGATTGTTACGTTATACATCTATGACACGCCATGAAAAGGTACACAATTGCACATGCTGCTGCCTGGGTTCAAGTCAAATAGATAGGGCGCTGCTACTGTATCCATCCTAGAATGCAGTCGATGGCTAGTAAGAAGAGGCATCTCATCAGGAATCTAAGTAAGAGAGAAAAGAACAGATCAGATGTTTAGTTTTACATGCAAGGCCAGCCAAGGAATAGGACAAGTAAGCTGAGCACTTTTGACAAAATGGGTATTTAATTTCAGGATTAATAGACCAAACTATCAATACCAAACTATGATTTCAAAATCTTAAAATTAGATTTAGCCACATTTTCATTGATAGATGCATTATGCGCTATATATGGCTACTACTAGTAGAACTGTAGTAAGCTTTAATTTAATCATTTGACATACAATACATACATCTGTACATGTATACACTTTTTATTTAAAAAATCAAATTCTTGTGTTTGGAAAGTTAACTTTCCCTTTGCGCTTTAATTTTCGGTCACTGGATAGCCCAATTTTGGCATTCAATTAAGAAAGTAAGTTTATAAAGCATAGACCATGTAGTCAACAATATACACAATTGATATCGCCGTGAAGCCAGTTTTCGCAAACGTGACCGAAATCAGATATGCAAGACGGAATACCGTAAACAGATTGTGAAATAATTTATTGATTGATACAAAATAACACCAAATGCTACAATTTATTGTAAAACATGCGACAAATAAGAGAATTGATTCATGAGAGCTTAAATAGGAAGAAACAAGAGTTAAAACCTTATGAATTACCCAAATGTAATGTAAATTGTTTACCACACAAGTGACGAAAACTGCGTGATTCGCCACTAAATTGCCCAGGTGCTTGAAGACATGACACAATTAATAGTATGTGGGGCACATGTAAAACGTAAAGACACAAGTGAATAAATCACACAAATATTGCTTTTTGTCAGACCTAATACATTTACTCACCAATATAGGGCTCTTCTGCAGTAATCAAACTTCCTTTTCATTCCATCAAATAAAACTCACGATGTCAGAATATTGCGTTTTGAGTCCTCGAAAATGACAGATATAACACGCAAGTGAATGGAGCACTTTATTTTGGTGGAGTACTTTTAGATATTTCGGACACTGTCGCTGGCTTTATGATGGGGGCGCTGTTGCTGTATCCAGTGGTATAGATCGGTGATGTGGAGGGACATGTTTGATATTTATGAACTCTCGACCCCCGAATTTACAGACAGTATGATAAACTGTAAATAAACGGACACCGATTTTGGTCATTCTTTGCATTATACTTAACCGAAATATTTAATTTCGATCATTCCTCTCGTGCTCAAACTAAACCCCTCAAAAAAAGTTCAGAAACTCAACTTTGATCGATTATATCACTCTTATTGTCAAATTGTATTTTTTCATTTTAGTGTCATTGCAATGCATGATAATTTCACTTTAAAATGGTACATTATTTGTCATTTATTTAAAATCAGGGAATACGCAGTGCGTTTCAGAATGGAGGACGGTCAGAAGTCAAATGTCGCAAAATGGGCCGAAAGTATTCAATTGGGAAATTTGACTCTTCTGTCGTATTGTTTAATGTTCAAGTTGTATCGAAGATTGTAGCGTGTTCAAAAGATTTAAACTCATCAAATTTGGTATGATTTTAAAGCCCATGTGTCTATTTTTTCAATACAATTATGTCCGTAACAATTTTATTAACAGGTTAAGTATGGTACAGCTGAATATGCTGAGGGCCGAAAATGAAATGTTGCAAAATGCATTTCATTTTGTGAAATTGAAGGCGTTGCATCGAAAAACGTCTATTGGAGGAGATGTTTTGGGGTTTTACATTGCATAATCATCAGTAAATTTAACATCATGTGAAAGCGTGTTTATTTTTCCTTAAAATCATGTCTCTCCTGTAATAATTATGCTATTGGGGTGTGTGCAGTAAAACCGGATATGGGGGTCTATTAATGCTATGAATTTAAGACCGTGGCTTCTTGTTTCAAGATTCCGGTAAGATGTTGTTGTATTAATCATAACTCTATCATCATTCCGTGTTGCACTATCGGAAAGCTCGTTAATTTATCTTTAATATGATATCTCATTTGCAATGATTTTGAGTGTACAGTAAAGGAAACTCACAAACTTGATGTATTGAAAATGCATCAAATGTCTGTAAACCTACGCAAACTGGCCAGAACTGGCATATTAGCGCCCTCTTTGACCGTGTAGGTATGCCCTTATTACCACATATCAAACGGTAGAAAATCGACATTGCAACGTGTCATTTTGAGCCCCGTACATTTAGAGGTACTACACACACCTCAATCATATAACCACTATGAATGGGGCATTATTTTATTGACAAATTAACACGCTTCAACATGATGTTGAATTTCATAATGATTATGTAAAGTAAAGTACTAAAGTATCCCCACAAAAAGTAGTTTTTGGATGCAACGCCTTCAATTTCACACTATCAAATGCATTTTGTTTACATTTTGCTGTCGATCTTCCCCAATATTCACCTTAATTGTACCTACCCCGCTTTCAAAATCATTCCAAGTGAGGTGTCATTGGAAAGATAATTAAACAGGCTTTGTTCTGATACCATATTCAACAGTATCTCTTCATTGTCAAGATATTCATCGTCGACAAAATTAGAACTAGGGAAAGAGCGTGATATGGGTGTCAGACCTTCCAATTGAAGTTTTTTGGCGCATTTTGTGATATTTCACTTCTGACATTCCCCCATTCTCAAATATACTGCTCATACCTCGTGCTCGTGATGCTTACGAATTTGGTATCATTTTAAAGAGGTATACACACTCTTTCAAGTGATACCAAATATAACCATTATGATTTCATAAGAAAATATATATAATCGATCAAACTTGAGTTTCCAAACTTTTTTGGAGGGGTTTAGTTGTACAGTACTCATTTAAAGGCATTCATATCAATGCATGTATGGCGGCCTAGGCGTACCGGTGGATGGGGGGGGGGGGGGGGGGTATAGAACCCCCACCCCCCCCCCCCCCCTTTTGCTGAAAAAAACGACTCTTTTTTTTTTTGGGGGGGGGGGTGTAAAATCCAAAGACTAACGCATTCTTCCCTTATATGAACCTACATATATTTCAGTAGGATTCAATATTGCTTGTACTTTTATCGCAGATTCAGAAGTTGTCATTAGGATATCCTAATGGGATGTACCAGATGAACGCGATGGACGAGATGGATCTGGTATCTTCATCAAGACATCTCGCATCCTGGATCTGCAAGATGCCACACCTGAAAGAACTGCATATGGATAATGTTCGTGTAAAAATCATCATGTCGTACATTAAAATATTTAACAATCAAAAGTAGCAAGTCACCAATATTACTTGTATTTCCGTCAATAATATTTCCCATTACAAACATGTAAGCAATATTTCTTTTCATGCTAACCCGGGTTCTCATTACTTTGTTTTAATGTTGAAATCCCATCAGGTTAAGCAGGTCAGACTGTTGAAGACGACTCTAGGTGATGCATCATCGAAGCACCTTGCAGCATGGTTGTCAGGATTGCCAGACCTGACACAACTGACACTAGATGAGATTAAACTCGCTGACAGCTTCTACGTCATGGCGTCAGAGAAGGCAGCCCAAACCAAGGTATCACATACGGTCACATGTGACTTTCTGAAATCTGCAAAAAATATCTGATGTATACATGAAAAATGTGATTTCCATTTCATCATTAATTATCTTTGAAAAGTTGTATTTAAAACAAGTTATAACTGAATCAACCACTTCTGAACGGGTTAAGTTATCTTTTAAAATTATTTAGTATATCTGTTGACATGTAAACAAATGACAAACAGTTAATATAAATGTGTATTATGTGATCAGAGACGTCTACCAACTGTGGTGTGAAAACTCCATGATAAATTAATGTATTATGGCCAAGCAGTAGGCAAACGTACAAATCAGTATTTCATAACTCATCGCCATAACTTTTTACGCACCTGTAATTCGCAAAGGACTGCTTTCAAATACAGTACAAATAGTTTAATCTTATATAGTACATGTATATATTAACGAAAGACTATTTCGGAATACCATAAATTTGACCATGCCTCTACTGTTAATATGAATGCAATGAGGTATGTGAGAACGGCAGGAGTTATGTTAGGTAACCATTTCACGTTATGTATCAGGGCAAGTCCAAGGTATTTCTTTCCAAGGGGGTGAATTTTTATCTTCACCCAATTGACTGAAACTTGAAGTAATTTTAAAGATTATATATTAAATTTTAATAATTTGAAAACAAAAAATTAAAAACTTGTCTGCAATAAATAGTAATAATCAAATACATTTGCATAATATGTAAACCATCGTAACGCGTAGGACATATAAAATCATATTTAAAATGCTAAGTAATGATTCTTTACTTAGTATTGGCTTGACCCGATGTCATTACTAGAAGGACGTTGGATTATGATTTACAGCTTGTTATCTCATTCAATATGCAAATTCGATGCGTTCCAAAATTAGCATGTCCCACGTGTTACATTTTTACATTGTATTGTTTTGATTATTCGTTAATCGAAAGGTTTATTTTTCTGAAACTCTACAAAGTTCTAATTTACCTTTGGGGACATCCATAACATAGCAACAACAAGTTATCACATTTACCTAATTAACATAAATCAATCATTATATTTTGTTAAGCGTGTGACATTTTGTAACGCATAGGACAATCTGTACAGTAAAACAACGGGTTTTTGAAAATCTTGTTTTGCCTATTGGCTTATTTACGATCATATCTGCAAACTAATATCTGATGTATACATGAAACATGTAATTTTCATTTCTCATTAATTCTCTTTGAAAAGTTGTATTTAAAACAACTATTACCAGAATCAGTCAGATGATTTAGTATGTCCTGTTGACAAGTGAAAAAAGACAAACAATTAATATAAATGTGTACTCTGTGATCAGAGAGGTCTACCAACTGTGGTGTTAAAATTCCATGATAAATTAATGTCATATGACCGAGCAATGGGCAAACATACAAATCAGTATTTGATAACTCATTGCCATAACTTTTTCACACACCTGTAATTCGCCTAGGAAGACTTTTAAATACAGTACAAATAGTTCAATCATAGAGAGTACATGTATGTATTAACGAAAGACTAATTCGGAATACCATAAATTTGCACCATGCTTCTACAGTTAATATGAATGCAACGATGTATGTGAGAACGGCAGGAGTTCTTATCAAGTTTGAAGTGAGATTGGTGTTAGGTAACCATACCAAGTTATGTATAAATACAAATAAAGTTCCCATTTAAAAATATTGTCACTATTATCAACGCTCTCAATATGTTCAACAAGCCAAATTCGGATGGGCGGAAGTTAAAGGGATAGTTGAGTTCTGGTAAGGAGAGTACAGGTTTGGTCAAACTGAATCTTAGTAACCAAAACCTGCATCATTACATTACAAGCTAATAGTTATAACTCGAAAGGAATTCAAAATTACAAATGACTTGAGTAAAGATCATGTAATCATTAAAAAAGAGCTGTTAAAACTCAAGAGGGCGCTCTCTAAACACTCATCGGTTTCAACCATTTTGAATAAAATATTGTGCATGTGCTGTTTTGTTTGAATAGTGATTAGATAGAGAGATAATCAACAACTATTTAAATACCTATTTTGTAACTTTTTGAAAAGAGGAAGCATTTTTTCGCAATTTCTTAATGGCTGGTTCAAAATTAGTGTGGGGCCCCACATTTATTACAAATGGCTATGTTTATGGATATTTCAGCCTTTTCTGAACTCATTTTGATCAATTAAAGTTTATTCTGTCATTAAAATATTATGCTCGTTCTAATTTGACACTCAGTTTTTCATTATCTCACAATTTGTTTATGCCTCCGCCAACGAAGTGGGCGGAGGCATTATGTTTTCGGGTTGTCCGTCCGTCCGTCCGTCCGTCCGTCCGTACGTACGTCCGTCCGACCGTCCGTCCGTCCGTCCGTCCGTCCGTCCGTCCCGTTTTCGTTCTCGCGATATCTCAAGAACCAGTTGACGGATCAATTTCAAACTTGGTATAAGTGTACATATTGGGGTGACAATGATCTGATTAGATTTTAGGGGTCATGAGGTCAAAGGTCAAGGTCACAGGACTCAATATATATACAAAAATGCCTCGTTCTCGCGATATCTCAAGAACTGGTTGACGGATCAAATTCAAACTTGGTATTAGTGTAGATATTGGGGTGGCAATGATCTGATTAGATGTTGGGGTTCATGAGGTCAAAGGTCAAGGTCACAGGACTCAATGTATGTGCAAAAATGCCTCGTTCTTGCGATATCTCAAGAACCGGTTGACAGATCAATTTCAAACTTGGTATGAGTGTGCATATTGGGGTGCCACTGATCTGATTAGATTTGGGGGGTCATGAGGTCAAAGGTCAAGGTCACAGGACTCAATACGTATGCGAAAATGGCTTGTAATGGCAAAATTTCAAGAACTGAATGTCAGATTTCAATCAAACTCGGTACCTGAATGTATCATAAAGAGTCAACATAGCCATAAAATGTTGGGGTCATGAGGTTGAGGTCAAGGTCACGGGACTCATTATACATGCAAAAAAGCTTGTAATGCCAAAATCTCAAGAACTAAATGTCAGATTTCAATCAAACTTGGTACCTGAATGTTTTTTAGGGAGCCATCAAAGATTGGGGTCATATGGTCAAGGTCACAGGACTCAAAATATATGAAAAATATTTAAAAAAATTAAATCAGTGTGTGTTAATTTGGGCTTGATATTAAAATCGCGTAATAGCGGAGGCATAATTTCGATTGCGCGCAATCGAAGATCCATCTAGTTTTTTATGTAGCGCCCTCTCTACCAAAACTCAACTATCCCTTTAACTTCGGCGCTTGTAAGGGAAATGTGTTGTTTCCGTGGCAGAATTGAATATCATAGAATTACACATTCCATAGCAACCTTGATATTTTCTTGAAGCTCCCTTCCTTGAGTCTGTGGCTTGTATCACAGGAAAACTTTTTTTCTTCATTATTATCATCTAATGGTAACGAAACCTCGAAAAAGGGTTGTTTCAAGAATTAGAGGCGAAACTAACTGAAACAAATCACTGATAGTATTAGCAACTAGAATGGATATATGAAATGTACCATAATTTTAGAAATCATTATCATTTTAGTTATTTTCATTGTTTAATTACGATTATTATTCGTATTCATACCTATAATACTATTATTATACTCATGATGAGTAATATCATATTCATCATAATTACCATAATTAATGCTATTATATATATTTACAGTGTAATCACAAATTTCGCTAAATACTCATACATGTGTCTGTCCAATCTGGGTAAGAGCTAATAATACTACTACCCAGATAACAATGCGACGTTGGCGGAACGTAGTCTATAGTCGGCACCGTCACGGTTTGAAAAACAACGTTTAGCCAACGTTGGCCTACGGTAAATTCACAACCATATTTTTGCAGCAGTCGGCGAGCTGACGTTAAAACAACGTTAAGCCGACGTTGGCTGTTGACTGTTGGCAAACTGGTCGGCAAATGTACGTTGAAACAACGTTGGGTGATAGACGAACAATCATATTTATATGGTCGAAAAGCAAAAGTTGGGCCAACGTTTCGCCTACTACGTTGGATATTGGTTGGCTAGTTGACGTCGTACTAACGTTTGACAAACAACCGCATTACGACGGTAGGCAAGCCAACGTTGGGCCAACATTGAATTATATAGTCGTATGAACGTTGGGGTTTAGTCGGCTCAATGTTGGCTTGACGTCAGAAATAGCAAAATAAAAGGTTGGGCAAACGTTGGCGCAACATTGGCAATTGACGTTGGCTTATGGGGGTTGGGCCGACGAGGGCCCAGCGGCAAGAATGACGTGGCAAAACGTCACGTTTTGACGTTGGCCCAACATGACCGCCTACATTGGGCCAACGATGGGCCAACGTAGCATTGTTATCTGGGTAATTATAGTAATAATAATAATAAACATTTTGTCTAGTTCTATAGCGCATATTACAGCAAGGTTTTAAGTATCTATGAGCATATATAAATCATATTTCATTCATCATGTCGTACATTAAGAATATTAAATAATCAAAAGTAACTAAACATTAATACTAGTATTTCCGTCAAAAATCTTACCCGTCACAAACATATAGGCAATAATACTCTTCAAGCTATCCCGGGTTCTCATAATGTTTGTAAAAGTTTGAAATCACATCAGGTTAAGCAGGGGAATACGACTCTAGGTGATGCATTATCTAAGCACCTTGTAGCATGGTTGTCTGGCTTGCCAGACCTAAATAATAATAATAATAGACATTTATATACCTGACAGAACTGGCACTATATGAGATGAAATTCGCTGACAGCTTCTACGTCATGGCATCAGAGAAGGCAGGAAACAACACATGTATATTATTCGACCATTATATCTGCAAACAACTCTACTGAATATATGCGAAGAATGCGTTTTCAATTAATTGTATTATTTAAACCCTTCAGACAAATGTCGCTTTGCTAGAAACAGATATATGTGATACTGATGTCTTAATCTGTAGACCGATAAAGTGTACTGTTATTAGTATGTATTTTTTTAGCTGGGCAAATACAAATAAGCAAAATGTTAACACCAGAAGCATGCAGTCGTGCTATGCGCTCTCTTATGCTCAGTCGTTTGGATTATGGAAATGCTCTCTTGGTAAATGTTCCCTGTTTTGCACTAGAGAGACTTCAACGCCTACAAAATCGTGCTGCTCGTATTGTTTTAAGGGCCAAACGACAAAATAGGGCAACTCTCTTATTGTACAGTTTGCATTGGTAACCAGTCCAAAAGAGAATTATGTATAAGATTGCACGATTTGTATATAAATGTACACACAATCTTGCTCCTGGTTATTTGTGTACTTTATTAGATGTTCCTAGACAAGCTTACTATAATTTACGTTGTAGAGTAGATAGTTCAATTTTAATGGTTCCAAGAACAATTTTAAAGGGTGGAGAGCGTAGTTTTTTTTGTTTTATATCGCTTGCCCTACAGTTTGGAACAAATTGCCAGCAGATTTAAGATTGTCCGCAACATTGTATATGTTTAAGCGAAATTTGAAGACTTATTTATTTTTGTTGTAGGTTCTTGGAGAAGTTGTAAAGCTCATCGATCAGTTTTTAATTGAAAATGCGCTATATAAATATGAATTGTTATAATTATTGTTATTATTATTATTATTATTATTATTGATATAGAAATACAGAAATAAATTGTAAAATCCAAAGACTAACGCATTCTTCCATTTATATGAACCTAAATATATTTCAGTAAGATTCAGTATTGCTTGTACTCTTATCGCAGATTCAGAAGTTGACATTAGGATATCCTTATGGCATGGGCGAGATGGACGAGATGGATCTGGTATCTTCATCAAGACATATTGCATCCTGGATCTGCAAGATGCCACACCTGAGAGAACTGCACATGAAGAATGTTCGTGTAAATAAAACTTTCTTAGAGACAGCAAACAAGATAGCGTCATCATCACATGTAAGTCACTATTAAAATGTATGTCACTAGAAATTGAATTTGGTAAGGTATAATGTGATATCAGTGCATGGAATTTCCACTTTGTCGGAAGTGCCCCCGATATTTTTTTGTGAGATAATGAAAAACTGAGTGTCAAATTCCAAAGAACATACAATTTTAATGACAGAATAGATATTATGATAGATAGATAGATATATACTGTAGATAATATAATGGTTTATTTCAATAAAAACCATTCAAAAGTTACAAACATTGCAAATACATACAACGGCAGCCCAGAGGCTGAAATGTTGATGTTTACATCGAAATCAATACATTTAAATCCAAATTAAAATTATATTCATTCATAACATTTAAATTCCCATAAGGTACAGTAGAACAAAATATTTCATCAAAACAAAAATATAAACTGTTAAAAATGTGGCACATTTTTGTATAATTGACAAAGAAGATGCATGCGTAACTGTAGTGTGATTTGATTTGATTTGATGCAAAGGGCATATACCTGGGAAGTAAAAATTTAATTGGCTATTTAAAAGATCAATGAAATATGGTAATGCACTATTCCTAAATCTGTTTGTTTTAACATTTATATTGATTAAACTTTGGTATATATCTCAAAGAACTATTTTTATTTTTTGGTTTGGGTAAAAAATCTTCACAATGTAGGTTATTAGAAAGTGATTTTGCAAATTCAATACATTCAATAATTTCATTATCATAACTAATATAATCTTTTCCTAAAATTATTCGACAAACCCTCTTTTGACCTCTTTCTAAACTTTAAAAGTCAAACCGCCATTTAAAACTGGTACACAATATTCTAGTATAGGACGAATATATCCAATGTAAATTGTAATAAGATCAACAATAGGTAATTTATATTTCTTAACCATTCTGAAAATATATGATTTTTTAGTGCACTTCTTTAATATCTCATTGACATGGTCATCCCACTTCAAATTAGACTGACTATACACCCCAATAATTTTAACTGTTTGAACATTTGGAGAGGCGATTCACCGATATACAAAGTGTCAAATGGAGGAGGAGTTTTCATGAAGGTAACTGACATTCTTATACATTTAAGTGGGTTCAATTTCATATGATTATTATCTGATCATTCCCTTAATTGAGTCAACATATTTTGCATGGACACTGGATCTTGTGATACTCGATTTTCTAATAAGGTGAGATCATCAACGTACTTAAAGTATGGCAATAGTATATTTTGGCAAGCATCATTAAACATTATTACAAACAAAATTGGGCCAAACTTCGTACCCTGAGGTACCCCAAATTGGGTATTTTTACATTCAGACAAAACACCTTGATATTTGACACATTGCGATCTTTGTTCTAAAAAACGTATTATCCAATCAATTAAAAATGGCCTTACATTGAGTTCAATTCATTTTTAAACTAAAATATTATGATCTAATCTATCTAAAGCTTTCGAAAAGTATGTGCACATGTAACAATTTTATCAAATAGTGAGAAGTCGATAAACCAGGTCTATTTCCATATTTATGAGGGTCAATGTGTTTCGAAATGTCATCCAGAAGCCATTTAGTAATACAGGATTCAGCAATTTTAGCGAATTTGCTTGTTAGGCATATCGGACGAAGCTGGTTTAATTTTGGCGGTTGACGTTTCGGAATGGGAATAATTTGGCCCCTTTTACAGTGCCAAGGAACTATGTATGCCCTGTTGAAAATATGCATTAAGAATATCAGCAAGAGGATGGCATAATTCACAAGCGAATTCACGAACAGCGTAATTTTAAGTAGACTTCATGAGGTTGGTCATACAGATGGCGACGGTAAGGGATCTTGTCGATCAAAAACGCCGCGGCTTTCCCTGGCTTTCCTGAAATAAAGGCTTTTTGGTAAAAGCAACAATAACGGAGGCCAGAAAACTGAAGGCATGAATGGTGCGTTTTTTTTTAAAGGGCACGACACCCGGTTTATTGTTATCACTCTGTGCCTCGCTGATAATATACGAAACTGATGTTACAGAGTGATAACAAAAACCCAGATTTCGTGCCCTTTTCAGAAAACCCGCGCCGTTCATGCCTTCAGTTGTCTGGCCCCCGTCTCAACCATCGAGCCACATAGACCCTTGAATGGATAAAGCAGGTCTCTGTTTCGATTCCCTGCGAAGTCTATTGTCTTTGCTCATGTTCATTCATGAAACATTATGTATAGTCAGTTCCCTAGAATTAAAACTGTATTTGCAACGATCATAATCTATTCAGGCAATAATCTGAAGAAAAAACAATCGTACTAGCAGTGGTCAATTTTAAAATAACTCGTTTTTATGTAGATTAAATTTCGTAAAGTCAGCCGGCTTCAAACCAATGGTCTCAGTCTCGGCCTCGAACATTTTGTACCGACACCCCCCCCCCCCCCGGCCCCCCCCCCCCCCCCCACACACACACACACCCCACGTTCCGCAACCAGTGGTCTCGGCCTCGGCTTCAAATTCCAAGGAAATAACACCCGCCTTGAAAAAAATCATGGTATGGCGGTATATTTCGGATCATTCAATTAAAGGGTATGAATTAATCTTTTACGCGGCCAATATAAATTTATCTCAACATTCTTATTGATAATAATTGTTATGAACATTCGGGACACCCTTATTCTTTATCACTCTTTGTTTGAACTAGTAGCTCATAATATACGTATAACTTACAGTGGCGTACCCAGGTTTTTTTTAAGGGGGGGGTTATTTTGTAAAAAATTCCAAACCGAGACCAAGTACCTTCAAAATTTTCGGGACCGAGACCAAGTACCTTCAAAGTTGAAAACCTCGCTCAGTGGGGGGGGGGGGGGGGGGGGGGGGGGGGGGGGGGGGGGGGGTGTCCATAGATAATTTTCGAAGCCGAAAATTTGAAAACCTCGCTCAGTGGGGGGGGGGGAGGGGGGGGGGGGGGGGGTCCATAGAAAAGTTTCGAAGCCAAGACCAAGTACTTTCAGAATTTCCGAGACCGAGACCAAGTAACTTCAAAGTTGAAAACCTCGAGACCAAGTACTTTTTTTCAAATTTTTTTCAATTTTCGAGCCCGAGGCCAGATATCTTCGAAACAAATTTGGTCCGAGATCAGGGTTTTGTCGGTCGAGACCAGGTTTCAGACGGTCGAGACCGTTTAAAAAGTAGTCTCGAGACAGGCTAAAATTTGAAAAGGGGGGGGGGGGTTCAAACCCCCCAAAACAGTCATTTTTTGGTCAAAGGGGGGGGGGGGTTTGAAACCCCCAAACCCCCCCCCCCCCCCCCCTGGGTACGCCTATGATAACTTATGGTAATGGCATAACCCTAACCGGACCATTAATGTTATCAGTAAAAATATCACGTTGAAGAGTAAGACATATATTAGATGATCGACTAAATAAACCGAACCAGCTGATCTTTAGACAGGGCATTAAAGTGATACATTACCTTTGTCAAATTTAGAAATATATAATGCAGTTAACCGAACACCTTACGATGTGAACGTGACACTCCTGTCCTTCACCCTTGATCCTTAATTGTAACATGTAATGCATCGTGTATATGGTATTGACTTGACTTGTGATGCCTTCTGCTTCACAATCACTTGTGATGCCTTCTGCTTCACAATCACTTGTCATGCCTTTCTGTGGGTCTTGTTGCTTGGTACAGTCAAGCTGTCGTGACGTAGTGTAATTGTGTTGTATTTGTTCAAATATATATTAACCTTTACATAAAAACATGATCTTATATATATGTCGTTTTTCTCTTCACGTTCTTACAGGACTGTTTGCCTCAAATCTCCAAAGGTGATTTCAAGTTTAACGGTGTCACGTGCACACATATGAAGGATTTCCTTGAAGAAGTGGAGGAATCATGTGTGGGATAGATGAGGTATGTTTAAATATGGGCGTTCGCTCTAAGCTCATTCATGCATCGCGGAATGCTCACACAAGGGTGGTAATTATTGCACGGTCACCCCACTTGAGCAGACTAATTAGCGCTAACGATATACTGTATATCTCATAGACGTTCGTAAATTTTACTCACTTCAAAACAACCATCGTTTAAATAACATTTAAATAATGTCACAGGATCATATAAATCCTTAAAATACGATTTACTACATTGTTAGCGTACAGATCTCTGACAAAAATGTAAGTGGACAAACCGTCAGAGGTAAAAATGCCAGAAGTAAAAAGCATCAATGGCATCCACAGAAATATCGACATATTTCGAAGCATATTTGCCCCCCCCCCCCCCCCTCCATTATACGATTACCTCCTAATTGTTGAGTATAACACAGAAAAATAATTAAATATAGTGCATCTGTTTTATTCATAGATTGATGTTCGTCATTTAAATGTTGGCATTGCCTGAAAGGGAAAGGTGAGTTTGGGTAAAGAGAGCGCTTCACAAAACAAATTTGTGTGAGATAATGAAAACTGAGTGTCAAATTTGGAAGAGCAAACAATTTTAATGACAGAATAAACTTTATTGGATCAAAATCGGTTCAGAAATGGCAGAAATATCCATTACATAATCATCTGTAATAATTGTGGGGCCTCACAATTATTGATAATTGTTAACCAGCCGTTAATTTCTTTTTTAAATACTTTCTCTTTTCAACAGTTTACAAAAGAGGTTCTTTTAAAAGTAAATTAGCTGTTGATTATCTCTCTATGTAATCACTGTTTCAAACAATTATCACATGCACAATTCATGTGTCAGTGTGGC
>JBAMJV010002832.1:30000-35011 GCA_037951105.1 Echinarachnius parma | reverse complement strand
TGAGCTGAATGATAGATATCGTCATACTAAAGGGGCATTTGAACAAATCTAATCCTATTTTATTCTTCTCTTACCATATAAGCTAAACAACACGGTAGAAGAGAAACGAGGAAGCTCCAAGTAATTTTCGTGGAGTTAGACACTTTACAGGCATCCCTTTAATAATTGAGTGGTTAAGAATAATGTATTTTCGTCCAGCCAGCCAAAGAAGCATATTAATGTATATAATTTGACTTCCTTTTCTCGTTCTCTAAACCAGTTGATCAATGAAACTACCATGCACATTCCGGGTTATTCATGGCTATTAGTATGCATGCAATAATTATACTTATAATTATATTGGTATTTTATGTTTTGTATTTCTCCGTCATAATTATTCCTGGTTTATTCTCCCATTTGGACAGATTCTGCCTGCTCAGGTTCAAAAGGAGGCGCGTATTCGCGAAGGACGGATTGTCGGCGATCCGGTATTCGACCGGGGCCAACTTTTCGCTCGCCACCCTCTACACCAACATCACCGTCGACATCGAGAGGGAGGATTGGAACGTTTTCCCCATATGCCACTCTACGCGAGGCACGGAACAGCATCATAGCGGTGATCTCCGTCCTGTTCTACCTGGGGCTGATCATGGGGCTGTTCAGCTGCATCGTCATGAACTCGAATACCATATCGTCGACGCTATCGTCCGAACACTGGTCAGTCGATGACGATGTGGGTGATGAGGGGGACGATGAAAAGGATGTTGAGTACGGGACAGCGATTTCAGAGTACAAGAAGGCGGCGAAAGAAGAAGAAGTAGCGAGTAGACAATTACAAGCTTACTTAAAAAGATGCAGATGATCATGGTCGAATGTTTGCAGCATGTATACCGTCCGAAAATGGGTCATGTGACGGCGATGACGGCAATACTGTTGATGATGAGCATACCGAAACAAGGAGATGGAATACGGATGGTTGTAGCATGTAGATTGGAAGAAGAAGAAGGGAAACAAGAGGAAGTTGATGAGGAGAAGGATGGGAAGAAGGAGGAGGAACAGGAGAAGAAGTTGTTGTTATCATTGTTGTTGTTGTTGTTGATGATGAGGATGATGATGATGTTGATGATAAGGATGATTAGGATGATAAGGATGATGATGTTGATGAGGATGATGATGTTGATGATGAGGATGATGATGATGATGATGATGTTGATGATGAGGATAATTAGGATGATAAGGATGATGATGATGATGAGGATGATGATGATGATGATGATGATGATGATGATGATGATGATGATGATGATGTTGATGATGAGGATGATTAGGATGATGAGGTTGATGATAAGGATTATGAGGATGATGATGATGATGACGAGGTTGACGAGGATGACGATGACGATGATGATGATGACGATAATGATAATGAATAATAGATTCACGGATGAGAAATTTGCGGTTTGGTCGATGAACAGATTGGTATACAGTATAGTTCAGCTATGTCTTTCATGTTACAATTAATATGGCATTACCTCTATACGGTGTGTGCAAAAAACACTGACTACAGCACTCCATCATGGGCTAAAAAGCAAAGGATGATGGCTAGAGATGATAATCAACATCAGACCGGCAAGTATGGGGATGTTACACAGCAGTTCGTCATTTTGAACTATATAGTATAAGCTATAATGTGTGCACTGCATAACGCTGAGCAAATTGTGCATTATGCTCCGTGCGCAAGGCGTTCGCAAAATAGCACCGGGCATCTGATAAACGAATCACCCCCCCCCCCCCCGTAAATTGAAGGAAAAAAGGAAACATTAAGGGGACATTTTTTGGGGGAAAAACAAGAATACATAAAGTGTGCCCCCAATAATGTTGTGTCCCCCCCCCCCCCCCCCCATTCAGTCCGACCACGCTACGCCACTGGTGATAGTAGACTTGTTTATACCCTTAGTTTAGAAAACAATTCGAAAATATAGTAAATAAGATTCATCAAATTGATCAATATGGTATCAATTATAAATGTTTATTTCCTATATTTTTTTGTAGGAACTAAGAAATCGTAAATGTGTTATAATGATTAAATAATTACCGAGATGGCAACAATTGAAATGATCTGTAGTTTATAAGTGACTCGGTGATCTGAAATGCTGTTTATCTTGCCAAAATATATTTACTCATGTTACAAGTGCCGATTGAATACTTGTTTTGTATTTCTTCGTTTGGCTGTTTATAATGGTGTGTGGAATAATATACCTTCAGCAATGTAACCGTTGGTTAATAGCGATATGGTGCATTTTGTATATATACGAATATGTATTTGAGTACTTTCTGTAATGTGTACAGATTTCGTGAGGGTTTATTTAATTATTGTTGTTATCGGAATACTATAGACTACGTACACGTCCTGTAATTGTTTAAATGTTGTCAGGTTTGTAAACGTGATATATCTGTTTGTACACTTTGTATTCTCCTGCTGTGTATGGCAGGGGATAACCTAGGATCATAGGCGTACCGAGGGGGGGGGGGGGGGGGGGGGGGGGTTGTCAAACCACCCCCGCCCCCTTTGATGAAAAAGGGGCTGTTTTGGAGGGTTCAACCCCCCCCCCCCCCCCCTTTACAAAATTTAAGTGGTCTCGAGGCCACTTTTTAGTGGTCTCGACTATCATAATCAATGGTCTCGGCCCCCGAAAACCAAGTTGTCCTCGGTCTCGCCTCGACATTTTGGATGGACCTCGGTCTCGGCCTTGACATGTTTTGAAGGATCTCGGACTCTTCACCCACACCCCCCTCAAAAAATTTGGTCGACGAAATAACCCCCCCCTCCCCCCCTTGAACAATCCTGAGTACGCCAGTGCCTCGGATGATGCTAGTACATGTTTTTTGCGTATGATTTAATAATGTATGTATATTATAGGCTATTAAACAAAACTTTTTTTTAACTATGTATGGAATGGAAATGGAGATGTTATTAAATGTGTAGTAAGATGCTGATAAACGACCACAAGAAAGCAATTGCGACTGTGTGTTGGTTTCCGCGTAAAGTTTTATGAAAATTGTACATAATTTGCTATCACACTGAAATTAAACTGATATGACGCTTTAAACAAGATGATTCGGTTTGTTATAATGTAATTATGCATTGCGGGTGATTATCTCTTTTGTTTAATGGTGGTATATAAACTTATTACTATATATTTTGCGCTATGCTGCATTTGTTCTAAATTAAATTAATCATTGAAGTATAAGTATAGAGAACGTGGTGTGGCAAGTTTGGTTGAGCGCGCGCTTTACAATTAGCGAGATCCCGAGTTCGAATCCAATGTATATGCCCACTTCGTTTGTCCTTCAGCGAGACAATATTAATCCTCTATTGCTGCTCACTACCTACCCCCAGGTGTATAAGTGGGGACCCGGTAGGAGGTGAAAGACTTTTAATTATGTGAATGATCTTCCCAATGCCCATGAGCAGCTTGGAAGGAATGCTCCCCAGGGAGTGGAGATGGTGCACACAATATTGTGTGCGGGCTGGCATTGTATCCTATGACCGGGGTAATGATATATAGTGTAAAGCGCTTAGAGATTATATTGTACATCAATAATTAGGTGCCTTATAAATCGAACCTTTTATTATAATTATTGTTATTATTATGTACAATTTTAGGTCTCATTTCTACCAGGTCCACACTCGTTTGACAAATTAAGTGGAATCGAAATTTGATATAATAATATATTGGTATAAAATCCCCTCCAATTAAGTTCCGCAAATCAAGTTTGAGCGTTCATATTTATCTAGTTACTTTATTACCCTACATGAATTTGGTATCATTTGACAGCCTGATTATTCCCTATTTTCCCCTAATATTGATGTCACATTTGTAATGATTATGTAATCAAGGAATGCGCAGCGCATTACACCTGAATTTGGGGCAACGTCAAAAGCGAAAAGAATGTTGCAAAACGCATCATTTGTATAGTGTCAACAGTGAAGTTTCTTTTGTTTTAGGATAGAGTGTGTTATAATATGTTGAGGCGGTCATGCATGACTCTCTTGAAATAATGTATTCTCCTTCTCTAAATAAGAAATATCGCAACATTTCACTTTTGACTTGGCCCATGCATATTCAGGTGTAATCCACAATCCATGAGTACACGATCATTACAAATGGGGCATCAATTTATTGGGGAATAAATAATCTTTTCAATGGTGCCAAATTCATGTAGGATAATAAAGTAATAAGAGAGATTGAATTGATGAACTTACGGGTAATTATTAAAAGGGGTTTATAAATTGAATGAAACGATTGGTATGAAATTATGTCTGCACTTTGTAAACTGGATTGCTAATTTTGATACAAAATGTATTAATCTCGGTCGTGTCCATGATATTCTGCCTCATAATCATCACTATACGTGTTTCTCTTTCAGCTACATGACTGACTGATATGGCTGATGTGGCGTGTATAATATAGTGTCTCATGTTGAATCACATTTTCACACTAAATGAAAAGACAATGATCTAATCAGTACTCATATTGAATACTTTCTGATTTGTTGTGCCGTTCGAAATGCAGTTGGATTTAATGTGTAATTAACTGTGGCACTTATATTTGATTGATATTTTACAGTTCGTTCGGTATGATATATGGATACAAAATGCCAGTGCCAGTTATTAATATTTTTTGTTTGTTTCTCTGTCATTATCTCTTTTCATTGAAAATAATATTTTATATGCATCTCATTTAATGAACCTACACTTTTTGTAATTATGAAGAAATTGTATTGTATGTAGACTATATTGATTATGCATTCATTTGAAGAAAAATAATACAGAAAAAACAGCAACAAACTAACCAATGATCAGAGCCTTTTATATAAGAATAGTACTGAAGAAAAGCAGAGATTTGTAGATTCAAACTATTTCCTGATCAAAATAATGGTCTTCTAGAAGAAATCCGCCAGTACAATCTTGGTTTATCAGGTGTGCTAAAATATGATTATTCCACTGTCTTCATGCACACCCAAAGTA
>JBAMJV010002832.1:0-25000 GCA_037951105.1 Echinarachnius parma | reverse complement strand
AAGTTATTACACTAAACAACACCAACATCGAGAAAGTGGATACATTTGTCTTTCTCGGCAGCATGGTACCTTCCATGGAAGATGATGTGAAGAGGCGAACAAGACTGGCAGCCTGGTCATTTGGAAGGCTGAAAAGTGCCATCTGGTCCAACCAAGATATTTCAAGGACACTCAAAGTCAGGATCTACAGAGCTCTTATCCTCCCTATTCACATATGGAGCAGAATCCTGGACCCTCCGTAAAGCAGATAGATCTAAGCTTGAGGTATTTGAAATGAGGTGCCTCCGGACCATCCTTGGAGTTCACTTATTAATGGACAGAATAAGGAACGAAGAGATCAGGCAGAGGCTGAACATCCCAAGCACCATATGTGAAGAAATAACAAAACGTCTCCTGAAATGGTTTGGCCATGTGGTACGCATGCCGCATCACCGCCTGCCATACCAAGCATACCACAATGACTTTGACGCACGCAGACCGCGGGGACGCCCTCCTACGAGATGGAAGGACCAAGTTCGGTGCGATGTGGGTCTATCCCTACCAGAGGCAGAACAACTAT
This sequence comes from Echinarachnius parma, assembly GCA_037951105.1. Lineage (NCBI taxonomy): Eukaryota > Metazoa > Echinodermata > Echinoidea > Clypeasteroida > Echinarachniidae > Echinarachnius > Echinarachnius parma. The sequence goes on along the minus strand of JBAMJV010002832.1, from coordinate 24,441 downwards.
AGCCCAGGATAGATAAGAATGGAGCAGGATTTCTCGTAGGGGAGCAAGGGGACACACCGTCCTACGCACCTAAGTCAAGTAAGTCAAGTCAAAATAATGAATACAAGAGGTAGAAAGATGGATCCCATTTACATGATATACAAAGAACTTCAGGGAGAATAATGTACTTAGAACTCTTGTAGTTCTCTAATACATTGCTGTATTCATAATTAAACCAATTTAGATAGCTTATGGCACAGGTTTTTGTTTTTCGAATTTCCCTTTCGTTAGAAACATGTACGAGAGAAGTGCTCATATTTATAATTATCTAGTGGATAATTACAACTGTGTACAAAGTCACTACAATGAGTTAGCGAATATCACTTTGCAATTTTGCTCATTACTAATACTTGGCCACAAACATCCATTTTATTTCCACACATTACCTAATGTGGACATAATCAGATGCACTCACAAAGATAATACACATTTTATCATCCATTCATCACTTTTGCACATTTCAACAAAGTTCTTGAAAACGTTTTACCAGGGGGTACTGGGGGCTAGTGCTAGTGCCCCCCCCCCCCTCCCACCCCCCCCCCCCCCCCCCCCCCCCTTGAAAAATCATGGCAACGGGCCTGCATGGCCCTACGTTTTACTGACAGAGCAAGACAAAAAAACCTCCTTGGTCAGAGGCAGAAGGTTTGTCCTAGAAAACAGTGGAATATTTGCATTTTTGCTGCAAATCGGGTGCAAATCCTGAAAATGTTAGAAATAATACTGGGAAAATGGACTTTGGATCCGGATGCATAATGATGAATCGTAACACGCGCGCATGTGCTTAATGTGCATTGCTATACGCGTACGTCGAGCATTGTGCGTCCGTGTGTGCTGCACATGTTTTACACATATCTAACACGTGTGTAATTTGCCGGTAACCGTGAAGTTCGAGAGACAATCAAGCAAGGCAGGAGTCCATTGTTATAAAATTTTCGTTTTGCTGTTAAGATTTAAAGAAAGATGAGTGGTAAGTAAACAAGATCGAGTTCCCATTTAATTTTTCTTTAATTTCAATTGTCATTTTGATCGGTAATTATCTGAATAAAGAGCAAATAATGGCGTTAAAAGAAAAATCGGGTAAAAATTACTGTAGTCCCACACATAGAAATTGGGGTTGTATTTTTTCTCTCACGAAGAACAATAAATCAGTTGATTTTAGATATTTTAAACTAACATTACTTTCAGCAAAGTGAACGGTATAGCATATTTCAACCGTGTCAAATCTCCATGGGTATTTACACAGTATAATTTAATGAAATTTGCCTTCTGAAGTATGAACTATACTGATATTAATTCCTAGTTGAACAGCTTGCAGATGAATAGAACTAGAAATTGTGAATATTGAATGTGACAAAAAGTAAACTGAGTGATGACTGATGCATGATGCTGTCCAGTGGAAAATATGCTGTCAATGTGATTTCATGACTTGCATTTTAATTTTAATTGACATGATTGAGTAATATTAGGGGAGATCAAATTATCACAAGGATCCTTTTCAGAACGTTAAAAGTAGAATTAGAAAAAGTCACATGTCATTTACTCATTGTCATGATTCAACAATCATCATGTCATTGCATGCCATGGTTGTGCCTGTGGTGCATTCTCTACTGAGCTGAGCATGACAATATTATAAGAAGTCTCTGTGGTGATAATAATTGATGTTGGTCTAAAAATAGTTGGAACAAAAACTTGCTCTTTCATGTCTTTGGCGCATTGAAATGAAATGACAATGCCAAATAAATGAAGTTAGAAAAGCCTTTTAATGTTAATTTTGAAAATTGTGGATTAAATCTGTCATAATTTATGTAAAGATGCGCAAAGCTTTTGATTTGATTGATTGATTTGAATTTATTGATCAAATTAATGGAAATTCTTCTTTCACATGGTTACAAAGCAAATAATGCATTTACATTGTTTTACAACTTACAAACATAATGAAATTAAATAAATTTTAAGTTACACGTTACCAGGCGTTACTCTTTATTTGCTGAGGCAACAAAGACATAATAATTGTTTTGAGTCCCAGTTCAATTGTACGCTGGGTTCCAGAGTTCTTGGGAACTAGTGCATATTTTTTTTATCAGATAACCACTTCCTGGTATCATGGTAACTTAGTTATTCCCAAAAGCTGCCCGTTCGAGCAAAATATCCTCATCAGGCACAGAATTTTCTACCGAAGACGAAGTGTGCCCACGCCCCACGACTTGGCATGCTTGACTTAAATTCATGAGAACCTATATGCTCTGCAATTTGTATATGGCATCAATTTTTTAGTCATGCTAAGTCGTGGGCACGCTTTGGTAGAGAATGCCTCGGGCACATTAGGACGTCTGGGCCCCGTTGCAGAAAGAGATACAATCAATTGCAAGTTACAATCAATTGTAAGTCAGATCATGACCCTGTTGCAGAAAATTTGCTTGTTTCAACCAATCGGGTTTGCGCATTTAGAACCCATGATCTGACTTACAATTATATGTAACTTACAATCGATTGTATCTATTTCTGCAACAGGGCCAATGTCTCCCTGTATTGATTGATAATCGGCATTAAGAAAAAATTGCCACCTAAAATTGGCAAAATCTTCATCTAGGTGCTAACAGAATTCAAACCGTCTGTGGAGCAGTGTTTGGGTTTCTTATATTTCAAATTGTCGAAAAATATTCACTTTGCTGGAATGTTAGTTGTTAATGTGATGCCCAAAAAGTTCACTCAGTGTTGCTTCACTTTGAAAAAAATCAGGCATTGAGAAAATCAGGAAAAAGGTTCAGTACCGGCGATAGTAGACACATTGGTGCGCTGATATTGCAGTACTTGTAATGAGCTCTAGCTTTTCAGCTGTTTTTCTCAAACAAACAATGTTAATTTCCCCTCGGTGTATGTACATGTGCAGATGGAACAGCAGTTGCAGAGGTTGCTGTAGAGCAGACTACAGAACCGACCACAGAGGCCGAGGCCGTTGCCCCTGCCAAGGCAGAGGAGGCCCAGGATGGAGCGGAAGCCACGAGTGAAACAACGGCGGCAGGAGATGCAACAGAGGAAAAGAAGAAAGCAGCGGTAAGCAGTAGCACAGAGTGAATTATTTAGTTGTACATGTACTTGAAGTACATGTTCATTCGTGCCCTGTACTTGTAATATTCGGTACATGCAACACTTGCCTTGGGCCACCAGAAATGACTTTGATAAGGTGTGATTTTATTGGCCACCATGTGAACTGAGTGAATTCTAGTACCGTATTACAACATGTACATGTACTGGTACATTTCTAGTTGTGGAGCACTATGACAACTGCGGTACATACATGTAGCCACATGAACACTCTGACATGTGAGCCATTCATTATAAAGCTTTGTTATTGTTGACAAAACTTAAAAATGGTTTGTAGTATCTTTCTTTTTTAAATCCCACTTGAATTTCTGTATGTATTTAGAACACTCTGGAAAATTCCTTCTTTGACATGAACAAGAACGGTTAGCTGAAACCTGTAAGCAATTTCGACAAAAAGCGGTTTCTGCGGTTGGTTACAAATGGGTTTTAACCTTTCACTACAGCCTTTACATGTAAGCTTTAATAGAATGCTTCAGTAGAGATTGCTGGTAATAATCTTCTGTCTTCTCTGATTGTTCTGTTTGCTCCAGGGTTTGTCAGGAACGGTGGCGAAGCACTACAACGATCTGAAAGAAGGCACAGTGCAAGACAGATTCAAGAGCAGAATCTACTTCCAGAGGAACTTCAATAATTGGATCAAGGTGAGGGATTGTTAACCTGTTTACTACTGGAATTTTGTAATGCCCATAGAGTTGATATACATGTATGGCCCACCAGGTTTCCATAGGCAATGGGTCAGGAGATTATGTTGTGCATGTACAGTCGACCTTGTCCATAACTCCCATAAATTTAATTTGGCACATTTTTGTCTGCAGTCCTGGTAGATCTTTTTAGTTACCTCTGCTCTGACTAATATACATGTATGCATCTCTTAATGTTTTTGTATTTGGTTATTTACAAAATAATACAAACTATATTAATTTATTATTTGAGTTTTGGATAATTAATATTTTAAAAAGCTTGTTTTCTTTTTATGTTGTAGTGAATTCTTTTTTTTTCAGAAACCACACATGATATATATATTTTGTTTATTATCTCCACAGAGCATGTTTAATATTAAGGAAAAATGGGTGCATGGATCCGGATCTGTACTGTGGGACTTTCATTTATTATAAATTATAAAAGAGGGCTACATTTGGTTTCTACATGACTAACAAACTTTAAAGGGACTTAGTAACATTGTCCAAATCCTCAAAATAAAATTTTCATTCTAGCGGTTCCCTCATAGCTTGTTGTATTCGTATTAACAATAAAATCATGGGACCGGTTTCGGTTTTTCAAATTTCCCTTTCGTTACAAAGATATGTACGATCAAAGTATTCAGATAAGAAAAACTGCCCCGGAGTTTTTCTTACCGTGTACAAAGTGAGTGCAGTGAGTTAGTTTATATCACTTTGCATTTTTGCTCATAACTTGGCCATGCAATGTCCATTTGACTTGAAATTTTCACACAATACCCTGTGGACATACCGTAGAACACCATCGTCAAGCACCCCCAAAGCACTATATGCATCTTGCTTTTAAAGAGCGCCCGCTCTCTGTCCAAACGGGAAACTTTAATCAAGAATGCAAATAGTGGTGAGGAATATTCATGATGATAATAATGGAGGTGAATCTCATGGAAACGTCTTTTAAAAGCAAGATGCGTATAGGTGATTGGGGTGCTTGACGATGGTGTTCTACGGTATGAGATAACAACAATATACATTGCATCAACCATTCATCACTTTTTGCACATGTCAACAAAGTTACTAGATCCCTTTAAACATGATGATCTCCGAAGTACAAAGAGTGACTAAATCATTTGTGAATGTTATTATCCATTCATCTCCACAGAGCATGCTTATAGCGAATGGATTGAAGGAAGTCAACAGTAAAAAAAGGGGGAGCACAGTTCTAGACCTGTGCTCTGGTAGGAAACCTATCTATGGAGTTCACCTGTTTTCAATGGCCACTTTTCTTATTTCCCGTAGGTGGTCACTATACACAGGTTTGACTGTACATGTATTCAGTAATTAGATAAAATTCAAATTTTGTTCCCATCCATCTTCAATCACAGAGCATGCTTATAGCGAACGGATTGAAGGAGGTCAACAGGAAAAAGGGGTGCACAGTTCTGGATCTGTGCTGCGGGAAAGGTGGTGATCTCCTCAAATGGGTCAAAGGCAACGTCAAGAAGCTCGTCTGTGCAGGTATGGAAGCACTTCAGATATTAGGACTTTAAATTCTCCCTAAAGTTTTCTTTTTCATCTTCTTTTTCATGATAGTCATGTGTCTTTCAATCCTGAATATTGTGGGCTGGTGCTTGTGCTGGACAAGTACAGTCAAATTTATTTAACATCTTTGGTGCAAGTAAATCGGTCTTTGCCTAAAGAAGAGGACTGATGGAGCAGAAACAACATTTGGATGTACCGTGGTTGGGTGTCACATGTTCTCAAAGTATGGGGGAAGAATGACTGCCTGTGGTGTTCATTTTTTAGCGTTCATCAATGAACATGTCGGGTTGCCTTCTGTACTGGTACAATTTAGGGTCTGAAATTGAAGATGACATTAAATTCTTTCAGCAAAATGCTTTATCTGGTAAGTTTGCCAAAGTTTAATGTCATGTCTGTACCTCACTTAATGTTCTGTACCTCACTAAAAAAAATTAATGTTATGTTCGAAGGCTAATTTTCAAGCTGGTCTGCATTAACATGGCACTCCTAAATCTGTTTTATTGAAATCAATGAGAGTTAAGAGGGACATTGGAGGCTAAATTGTCCTTATCCCCAGGTATTTTTTTCTCCGGTTTATTCATTTTATTTTGACAGACCATGGTTCAATATTGATACTGTGTGCAAATATTTTAACAGAAAATATTCTAACCAGTGGCATCAGTAGTTAGTTGTTAATTTGCTATTTAATTGATTATCAAATAATTATAATATGTCATTTTTGATCGTGTGGCAGACATTGCTGGTGTATCGGTACAGCAGTGCCAATGCGATTCAATGACTTGAAGTCTGATCATATATTGTTGCTTTCATTATTCTGTGGCAGACATTGCGGGTGTATCGGTACAGCAGTGCCAATGCGATTCAATGACTTGAACTTTGAAGTCTGATCATATTTTGTTGCTTTTATTTATCTTCTGGCAGACATTGCGGGTGTATCGGTGCAGCAGTGCCAGAAGCGATACAACGACATGCGGGACAGGAACAGACGGCAGGGCAACCAGAAGACATTCGAGGCAGAGTTCATCGCAGCTGACTGCGCAAAGGTTTGCAACATCACATAAACAAATCTTATGATCAAACCTCCACACTAAACTTATTTCTCTGCTGGCACATGTTGGCACGTAAAATAATACATTTTAAAATTGTATTTGTCCAAACAGAAAATGTAATTCCCCACTTTTTTCTAGATGAGATTTACACGTAATAGCCCGGTCACATATCAACGGATTGCGTAAACGGAGAGCTAAATTTTCCATCCGTTCATCTCCGTTCGTATGCGTTTCTTGTCCATTCCTTGTCCGGTGATGTACGTTGTTCTATGTTTTGTACATAAAGCAATGGAGACGACTTTCATCACCGGATAATTTCATTTCGCAAATTTTCTATTCGTTGGGCATTCGTTTCCGCTATCCGTTGATATCTGACCGGGCCATTAGGAATTACATGATCTCTCGTAGTTGCGAAATTGGGCAACAAAACTAGACTATTACTTTTTTTTTACTGGGCAATTTGGCAAGTATGAAAGTTGGGCAGGTATGGGACATTCTACTTTATAATAGTAAGATGTGCATCAATTTAACTTTATTGCTATTGTCATTATTGGTGTTATATGTTGCTGTTAGTTTCTTCAATTTCTCATACTTTATTCATTCTCATTGTTTCCGTCAGAATGGATTTTTGTGCTATAAATATTATCATTTTATATATTTTCAATAATTTTATATTAGGTGCTGTTGACAGAGAAGTACAAGGAGCAGGACATTGAGTTTGATCTGTGCAGCTGTTAGTTTGCCTCCAATTTCTTTTTACATAGTGTGACTTTAGATTAAATTCTTTCCCTCAGAATTCATTTTGTGCAATAATATCAACAATATTTTTGAATAATTTTCCCAGGTGCTGTTGACAGAGAAGTACATTGAGTTTTGTTCTGTGTAGCTGTCAGTTTTCATTCCACTTCTAATTTTTCTCGTAATTTACTTAAATTTTGTGCAATTACTATTATCATTGTTTTCTAAAAAATGTATTCTATATTTCTAATTTTCTCAGGTGCTGTTGACAGAGAATTTCAAGGAGAAGGACATTCAGTTTGATATGTGCACACTTAATACTTAATTTTGATTTTAGAGGGTATTGTTTATGTCAGAATCGATTTTGTGCAATAAATATAATTTAACGATTTAACAATTATTATATTATATACTATTTTAATAATTATATAATATTTTAATAATTATATTATATTTTAATAATTATATAATATAATTATTTTATCAGGTGCTGTTGACGGAGAAGTACAAGGAGAAGGACATTCAGTTTGATCTGTGCAGCTGTCAGTTTTCTTTCCACTACTCGTTCGAGTCGGCCGCCCGCGCCAGGACCATGCTCAGGAACGCCTGCGAGAGGCTGCGTCCCGGAGGATACTTCATCGGAACCATTCCCAACGGCTACGAGCTTGTGTAAGTTATTTACAGAATTATCAGACAATTCTTCAATTCTGATAGATCCTTCATAGTTTACAACTGAGCAATTTATAGAGTTTAACCATTTCTTTGCGAGAGGCTGGGTCCCGGAGGATACTTCATCGGAACCATTCTTGTGCCAGAAGTCTGCCTGTGTGAGGTTGAATAATGCATACCATGTACACGCAAAATATAGCAAGTGACTCACAATCTGGCTCATGCACAAATTCACACTTGTTTCCATGAGACCAGGAACATATTCAATAAGCTTTTGTCTTATATCATCTCTTACCTTGAGATTGTCCATATCATTCATAATTTTTCAATTGAACAATATATAGAGTTGAACATTCTTGATTTTCACTATTTAGTTGAATACGTCAGAGAAAAGTTTGTTTATGAACCAATTACATTTACTCTACCACTGGTATGTTTTTAGTAGGATAAATGATGCAAACATGTTTTTTCCTCTTCATAAATACAGGTCTAGGTTAAAAGCCAGCGAGGATCTGAACTGTTGACGATGAGGAAGAAAATCAAGAAATATATTTCCACACTACTGTATTTTATTTAAGTAACATTTCCAAACCAGTTTCACTTAGAATAACTTAAACAACGTTTTTCTCTGCTCTTCGTAAATACAGGTCGAGGTTAAAAGCCAGCGAGGATCTGAGCTTTGGCAACGACGTCTACAAGGTCACCTTCCAAAACAAGGACGAGTTCCCGCTGTTCGGTTGCAAGTATGACTTCCACCTGGAGGGAGTCGTCGACTGCCCAGAGTTCCTCATCTACTTCCCCATGCTCCAAGAGTAAGTTGTCATGTGATCAGTCACATGATTCTAGGCATCACCTGATACTTGGTGACTGTTTTAGTAAAAATCAAAGTGCTAAAATCAGTTCTTTGGGGGTCTTTTCTTGAGAAAACAAATTGTGTTATGATAGTGCATATGATATCATCCTTTCATCATATCCTGACATCATTATTACATCCAATCTTTCGTTATATAAACCAATGTATGGGACTAAGATACTGCCCATTAATTAATATGTCACTAGAATAAAATTTCAGATTACATTTGATGCTTTTAATTTTGTATTAAAAGCATGTTTTCTAGTTAGGAAACATGATCTGATTAAATTCATAAGTAACAATGATATAAAAAATAACTTGAAACTGCATCAAAATTATTACAAACTTATAATTTGGATCACTGAGTTTGTATTGTGACATCAGTTACCTATCAATGAAATTCATCAACAGTATTTATTACAATTGTATTACAATGATTCTCAACTCCACTTACTGTATTGCAGGATGGCGAAGGAGTTTGACATGGAGCTAGTCTTCTTCAAGAAGTTCCAGGATATCTTTGCTGAGAACTCCGAGAGCACCGACAACCAGGCCCTCATCACCAAGATGCAAGCACTCGAGGTAACAAGGCTCAAATATTACAATTTTCAATTTGGTTTCTTAAAAAAATACTGAATAAAAAGTCTGGAAACTAATAATTTTCAGTTTACACTGTGAACAAATGTGATAAATGACACAATAGAAACTGTATGAATAAGGAAGCGATAATTGACATGTCAAGAATTGTTGTATTTACCTTTTCTCTCTTGGGAACCCATCATGGCTTTCTCGTCTATCTACCGGTAGCTCTAAACATATAACTGCAGCATCGTGAAGTTGGTCACTTATTCCCTTTTCCTTTGCGACTTTCAATACCAAAAGTCCAAATCAAATCCTTACGTAATTGATATAGTTTGTCATTTATTAACCCGTTCCATTCGAGTTTCTGAAATCCCCATAGACTTTGTACACGACCCACCCGGTTCCTCTAGCCAAGGGGTTAACAAACAAAACAAAACAACTTCTGCAAATAAAATGAGTTCCTGTAGGTAATGAGTTAAGATGTTCTCAATTATCCTCCTGTATGTGCAGCAATACCCCCAAGACAAGTTCAACAAGCCAGCCAGCGCCAAGGCTGAAGACTGCTCCCACGCAGAGGCCCGGCACATGGAACTCAAGGGACTTGTTTCTTAACTTATTAAGATTATAATGATTATTATTATCATCATTATTGTTATTATTACCAACTTTTGCCTTTGTTCTTCCCTTTAGCAATACCCGCAAGACAAGTTCAACAAGTCTGCGAGCGCCAAGGCTGAAGACTCCCACGCAGAGGCCAGGCACATGGAACTCAAGGGGACTCGTCTCTAAACTTATTATGATTATGATTATTATCATTACTGTTATTATCATCAATATCATGATTATTATTATTAATTTTCTCCTTTTTCTCTCCTTTAGCAATACCCGCAAGACAAGTTCAACAAGCCTGCGAGTGAGAAGGCTGAGGACTACTCCCACGCAGAGGCCAGGCACATGGAACTCAAGGGACTCGTCTCGGAAGAGGAGAAGAAGCCCATGACAATTGTAAGTAGGATTCATTTATCCTCATATCCAATCCTCCACACACATTCTATTTTCTACTTGCCCATTTGGACAAGTAAAGTCATGAATTTTGAGATTTTACTTGCCCAAACAGAAAATTTACTTGCACCCCAAAACTAATGTAAAACAAAAGAAAATTTAATCAGGCTAGGTAACTGGATTTGCTTGGCAAATTTTTTTTATATTTTTTATTTTTTATATTGTGTATGAACACAAAGAACTATATTTTGTTCATAGTTGAATACTAATGTTATTTGCCCGATCGTGCAACCAAACCAGACTATTTATGAAATTTTTACTTGCCCGACATACATTTTACTTGCCCGACATACATTTTACTTGCCTTGGCCAATAGGGCAAGTGTTATATACCTGTATTATACCTTTCATTTAATTTTGTTGGATTAGAACATAATTTGACAGTCGAACCTGTCTGTGTAAAGATCCTTGAAGGGATACAGAAAAGGTGGTCAATATAAAAGGGTTCATTTACATGTAAACTGCATTTAAGGGCATCAAGATAAGTGTAAATATATATACAGGTGGTCACCTAGAGCAGTGATGAATGTAACATGATCAGTTAAACCTGTTTTGCAACATGGTCCTGTAAATATAACAATAAACATTGAATACATTACAATTAATGAAACAGTATAAAACACTGATTAAAAACAAATTTCATATTTTAAAGTGCTTGATGAATTTAAATACAAATATTTTTGATGGCAACATTTATAGGTTTACAGTCCAAATATGTCAAGTACTTGATTATTTTGAATACAAATACTTTTAAAAAGTCTTTTTCTTGGCAAAATCTTGTTGATATGATCCCAGATTTGTCAAAATCTGGTATGTAAATCTGCATAGAAGAATTTTTTTTTTTTTTTTTAGGGGTGGGGTTTCCAAATGACCTGCAACCATTGTTGTATTGACAAGACAGAAGTTACTCACCTCTCCTGAGCATCTGACAAAGCAAAACCAGCATGTTGTTTGTTGAACATTTTTGTTTTTGTTTTTAGTTTTTTGTTATGGCCAATGAAACTGATCATGTGAGAAAGATGGTTAAACCCTTTTTACATAAAAAAGTAGTATAAACAAATTGTTGAGCATATCTAGTTCATGAATGTCGTCTGAATAAACCTTGATTTAATTAAATTCATTTTAAAAAATGAATTGGATTGGATTGTATTGTATTGAATTGAATCAAATTGATTTGAAGTTGAACTGATTTGTCTTAACTTGCAGGGAACACTGTCCAAGTCCGAGTGGGAAGCCTCCAGCCTCTACTGCTCTTTTGCCTTCAAGAAGAACGGCGTCTTCGAGGAGGAGGTGGAGGAGGAGGAGGTGAAGGCGGAGGAGAAGCCAGCAGAGATTGCTAACGGCAACGGGGAGGCCACGGAGGCTGCAGCGGCGGAGGCGGAGGGGGAGGCAGCAGCCGAGGCTGAGACAGAGGGAGGAGAGAAGCAGGAGGGCGAGGGAGAGGGAGAGGAGCAGGCGATGGAGTGAGTGAAGAAGGAGGCTGGAGGGGAGTGACAGAAGGACTGACTGCAACTTGTAATGGTAAGCTGCAGTGATCGAATATTAATATGTTTAAAAGAGGAGGGGAGGGGGAAAGGGAGGCAGGAGCTGAGGTTGAGAGGGGGGCATCAGGAGGGAGTTGGGGGAGGAGCAGGCAATGGAATGAGTGAAGAAGGAGGCTGGAGGGGTGAAAGAAGGACTGACTGCAACTTGTAATGGTAAGCTTCATAGATTGAATATTAGTATGTTTAAAAGAGGAGGGGAGGGGGAAAGGAGCTGAGGTTGAGAGAGGGGCATCAGGAGGGAGTTGGGGAGGAGCAGGCAATGGAATGAGTGAAGAAGGAGGCTGGAGGGGAGTGACAGAAGGACTGACTGCAACTTGGAATGGTAAGCTTCAGTGATTGAGTATTAACCCACTAGGAGTGAGTGGTCTCCAAAACATGCGGCCAGGGGTCTATGGAGAATGTATGTTTAATCGTCTCAAATGGGTTATTAATGTTTTGAAGATGAGGGGAGGGGGAAGGAAGGGGCCGCTGATAATTTAAGTGAATGTAAGATTCTTCCATATGAAAGGGAATTATGAATAGTTAATATATATACTTTCAATTGCTTGCACATTTTCTAGATGCACATGGGTATTTCCAAGTGCCAGCTTACTTGAGTGCATTTTAGATGATATATGTCTCTGCCTCATTCTTTCCATTGACTCGGATTCATGACTGTAATAACACTAAGAAAGTAGATGCGATGTTCTTGTGTGGACAAACGTTAGTGTGATTACCAATAGCTGCCTGCCAAGTCTTCATTATTTTTCCGAAGACTTCCTGAAAATAGACCCAGATAAGTGCATCAGATAGGCAATCTTCTTGATTATCACAAAATTATTGTTGTTGGGTTGTATGGATTTCTGATGAAATATCCCTAAATCTTCCTGATTGTTGAATTTCAATGTTGGTAGCTCTGGAATACATATCCATGTGTCTTCTCATGTCTTTACACTTATCCCACCCAGTACTGCAATATAGGTTCCGGCTCTCACAGTTAAAGGCCTATGCAACTGTAGAATAGAGTTTATCCTACTTTATGCATCGTAATATGCTTGTTGATTTCGCATAACATTACCCCGACTCAGATTTCTGATTTTGGAAGAAATATGTGCAAACACTATCGGCTACACCACTATTCACGCGAACGCTGGTCTGTGCGGACTACTGAGATCGATCGATGATGCATTCCTGCATTCACCCAACCAAACCATTGTTTGAATACTTGTAGACGCTTTGATGAGTCTGCAAATTTTGTTCTTTGCTCTTTTTGTTCGGCCATATGCACAGTCGTCAGAATTTGCGAAGCATGTCGGGTAGTTACACGAACATGGCCGCTCCCATCATCTTTGGCCGCCGTAACAATTAGTACAATTTGGGTATGTTCACAGATGGATTTCATGGGATCCAGTAGGCCAAAATTGCCAAGTCATGTATCAAATTAAATGTCTGTTCACCCTCTAAATGATAATAGTAGCCGATAGCCATAGTTTCATTGTCCTTTAACAACTTTGAAGACATCAGTGGATCTAGCAGACTCTAGTCTGATCTTGGCCACATTTTAAAAGTCTGTCCAACCTCGTAACCCCACTGATCTTGATGTGTTGTTTTTTCTTTCTTTTCATTCCTTCTGCTTCCATTTCCACAGATTCAAGACTGTACACTATGAGAAACGGAGGTGATGCAAGCTAACTTCTACCAATTCAACCAACTTACATATGATATAACCCAGACAACAACAGACACACCAAGACAAAGTCGGGTACTAGGTGAACAAAAGCCAATGGCCACTACACTTAAACCCATTCACTAGGAGAACCTGGCCCCATATTCACAACTCCACGCTAGCTTAGTTCCTTGCTAAATGAATCGCAAATGTGCAGTTTATTGAGCAACAAACACTTTTTTTTCTAGTCCCCAACTAGTGTTAGCCTTAGGTACCCACTAAGTTAACCCTAATTCGGAACTTACAGATCTTGTGTTTAATTCTCAGCCGTGTCATTAAGTTGGACTTGGCAAGGAACTAAGCTAGCTGGCTTTTATGAATATGGGCCATGTATTCAACTCTGGGAAACACTAAATCTTATAGGAATGGGGTTATACAATTTAAATTTTAAAAGACATCACATGTAAACCTTGAGTTACTATGTATGTATGTACATTTATATGTTTCAACTGCTTACAATCAATTGATCGTGGAACAAAAAAAAAATTGGGGAAATAAATCTTGTGAATATGTTTGTTGAATATACGGGTTGCATGTGTATGGAATTTGAATAATTATTTCTTTATTTTCTTTTTCTCTTTTTTTTTTTTGGTGTACTTTTGCTTGTATGAAAATGTTTCCCCCGTTCTCTCAATATCTGCTTTTGTTATGAAAATTCAATAAATAAGTACTTTATCATGAGTTTATGCTTCCTTCACTGCAGTTTGGATAAGTGGGATGTATCGCTAAAGTAGGGAAAATGTAAAGATCCGACAGTGCTCTAGTTTAATTGTGTGTATACCTTTAATAGCAAATGTAAGAATTCATATATGTGAATAAAACAATTTAGGCAATTTGATCATTGTTTAAGATTATGGAAGGAGAGAAATATGCTCTCATCGAGTAATAGTATGATTCGTTTGTTGTCAAAAGTCCTGTCCTTAAATATACAACGGCAAATGTACATTCTAGCTTGTATCTGCTGCTAGAGGCGGTGCGTGTGAAACATTCATTTCAATATACACAGGTCTTAAAACAATTAAGCACAGCTTTAAAGTGACTGCTCACTGAAAGTCACATTATCATCATCTGTGCTGAATTTTCTATTTTGTTACTTTGGCAGCCTCTTGTTTTTTGTCATTTTCTTAATGAAAATTGGTGAAGTGTACCTGCGCTAGCAAATCTTTGATTGTTATGATGTTTATATCAGTGACATCTTAAATCTGTGCTTAGATATTTTTTGACCGAATGTCGTGTTTAGTTTATTTCGACTGACGGTGTATTTAGTGCTTTGAGTGAAGAGTCTGATTTTAAAACCACCAGTGTAAATATTTAATACTTGATGAATTGTTTACTCAAAGAACAAAAACTGTTGCTCACACAATATTGTTTGGTATTTTCTAGTTAGTTTTGAACAAAATAAAATGACACAAATGGTCTATGCAATTATGATTAAATGGGAGGGGGTCGGGGTGTTGTAGTCCGATAGAAATATGTATATGTGTTCTAGGTCTTAGTATCACGTACAATTAAGTTTTGTGGGGAATCATGATTACTCAGCAGATTTTGTACTATATTTTATCTGAATTTGTATGAAAGGATTTTTTTGGCTAAAACGAAATGTCAATGAAATAGTTGCTCTTTGTATTTTTGCTTCTGCTTAATTGTGTTCCGCTTAAAGCTGTGATTTTTTTCTTCTTGAATTATGAACATTACTCAGATACAAAAAGTTTATTATGTTTCGCAAGTAATTGCTTGTAGCTAAGAATGTTTAACCAAGTATCTGTATAAGAATGTATATACTTTTGTATTTTCATTTTAGGAGTTGCTCTAAAATTATCCCATTGTCCCTATTTACAATTGCTTAGTGTGACGCAGGGTCCACCCTTTGCCTTTTGGCAATGGATAGTCGGTAAAATGGTTCAAGGGAGAATTATATCTTATATAGAAGACTTTAACTGCAGTAACTTATGAAGTAGTATGAAGAGTTTTACTCTGGGCCCCGTTTCATGAGAGGGTCTTGTCTCTGTACGTCTTTGCTATTATACTTTCAACCTTGTCCTTTGTGATTGGAACAAACGCCATCCGTATGTCCGTAAATCAGTCTACAGTCACGTGACAGTTACTACGATCTTAGCTAAGATCCTTTCATGAAACAGGCCCAAGGATTACAATAACATGGCCCCACACAGAGAAACTCTGAAAAGCGCCCCCCTCAAGAACTAGCGTCTCGGTCCCTTTAAGCTGCAGGATCAGAAGTTTGTGTGTACTGTAGTATCCTAATCCTTCATTAAAGAAATCAGGTTTTAAAAAGATGTAGACTAGCAGTGTGTGTGAAAAACAACTTTTTTTTTTTTGGTTAATATTATTATTATTTTTATGGCTTTTATTATATAAACAAAAATGCATTCCTAGTCTGTGATAGTAACTATGTATTCCCGCGTACAAGCAACCAACAAAATATTTCAGTTTGAAAATTGAATGCTAAGTTGCTATAGATTAAGTTTAATGACATGTAGAATCAAGATTTTCCATCAGAAAAGAACACATTTTGGTGGCTTACTCGCTGCAAAGGTAATATATATGTTAGATAATTCCCTTCAGGGTAATGCCTATTTATATGTTACTGTTTGGTACCCCAAAATAAATCTCTATTGTACATCCATCATGTAGAAGCCTGAACTAGAGCCAAGTAGTTAAGTTGTTGTTTTATAACAATTTTAACATTCTATCCTTGGTCAATTTTTGATAGACATACATTATTCAATGATATCAAAGTTTTAGAATTCAGCCAAACAACAACGGAATAGGACTGAATTGTGTGTACAGGGGTTATACCCATTCTTTTTTTTTTCATTCAGTATAACAATTGTGTCCCATAAATAAACCCTAATTTTCCTTTTTTTTGTAGTATATTTGTAAACTGTAAAGTAATGATCACTGATTTGTAAGCTAATTTCACACTAAGTGTTTTCTAATGAGTGAGTGACATTATTTTCTTTGATTTTTTTTTTACTCGTCAGTCTGAAGTTTGTTGTAAACGTAACTTGAGAGGGGAATATAAAAACTTGTTTGTCGTAATTTGAATCTATTAGGTACCCATGAATGTTGTAGTTTACTAAGTGTAACATTAGCTGATTAAAAATATTGGAATGTAGAATTCATATTTTAATTGTTTTTTTTGTGTCATTTACAAGAGTTTTGTGCGTTATTTGCATGTATGGTATGGCGAGGATGCATGCTTGTCCAGATGAGTATGGATAGGATAGGATTTTTTCATAACATAGTTATTGCAACACTTTTTTTGAAAACATTGGTACATAATACAGTTGTCTGCACTTAATGGAGTGTCCGCCTTTTGCTAGCCAAATTTCAAAAGTTGCGAGGTTATTGTCTTGCATGAAAGAAAATGTCATTTAACAGCTTTGCCTGAAAAAAAATTAGGGCTTGAAATCTCCTTTTCGTAGAGTTAGATCTCAAAATAATAAATCCTCATCCGTCTACTGGAAACTATTCAGACGATTTGTAAAAGGTAGACACTCCCTTTAAAGGGGTACATCTGTTAAAGAATTAGGATTTGACCAAGCAATGCTTATGTTTTTAAAGACATTTCCACCACTTATTCAGGTTACACCTGTTAAAGAGGTAAAATATACCTTGCAAATGCCTACCCATACAAAGCAGAGACTACAGTACCACATTCTCCTAATACAGATCTATATTAAACATGTATACATTTGTGCCTATTATGTACACGTAACACACAAACAGACCCACACAAAGGCAGATACCAATACACATAGCAGATGTTAACAGAAATATTTTGTTGACGGGCTAGTGGAAAATAATGTATAATTGATCAATGTGAAATCAAATTTTAATTTTGTTTTGACAAGTAGCCTGTGCATTTTGAATTTTGTTTATAGTTCACTCCGAAAATTACTCCTGGGGGGTGTTTCACAAAGATCCTAAGTTGAAATTAACTCTAAGTTGGACTTGACTATTATGGACTGCCATTTGTAGCCTTGGAATAAAAATATATTCAAAATAAAAAATGCAAGTATTTTAGACTTTTTTAAAATAAATTTTACATCAAAAACATAAAATTCTCTTGATAATAGAAAATATCAAAGATTTGAATCAACATTTTATGCCTTTTAAAATAAATTTTACAAACTTGTTTCATAGAAACTAACGGCTTTCCATAGTTACTAAGTCCAAATTAGAGTTAAGTTCAACTTAGGATCTTTGTGAAACACCCCCCTGGCATTTTAAAGGCTCATAGTCATATGACCAATGTAGATTCTCTAACATTTTGTTTTAAATCCAGATTTTTGAACTTTGTTTGTATACCCACACAAGTAGAGAGTGAACCACCCCATAAAACAAACACATACACAAGCACAAACAAATACATAAACAATTAGGCAAACAAACACAAACATAGTTTCCTAAAGGAACAGTATTCCTCTACGCTTATCAACTGACAGAAATGACTAACAGATTTCATTCCTAAAACTAAAATCCGGACTTTATTCAATAATAATATACTCGTACAAGCAGATGTATTTATAAGCAGCGTGTGTAAGCAGCGTGTGTGTGTGTGTGTGTGTCTGTGGGGGGAGGGGGGGGGGGGGGGGGGCGGCGGGGGGGTTAAGATTAACAGCCTCTAAAACCACAACCCCTCCGGCCTCTTACTATGCCACTATTATATCATACAACGGAGATAATTATCATTATGAATACAAAATGTACGAGTAACAAAAGCTAGTGACTGCATGAAGCTACAAGCCATCATTTACAACAGAGCGCCCCTCGGGGGCTTTCAGCCAAAGTTGATGGAAAACATTGTAAAAACGCGGACGCCATTATTATAATCATGTTATACAGGGTGGCCCAGAAATAACGGAACGGGGCACTTCCCAAAATAAAGTAACAAAATGAACA
This sequence comes from Echinarachnius parma, assembly GCA_037951105.1. Taxonomy (NCBI): domain Eukaryota; kingdom Metazoa; phylum Echinodermata; class Echinoidea; order Clypeasteroida; family Echinarachniidae; genus Echinarachnius; species Echinarachnius parma. The sequence goes on along the minus strand of JBAMJV010002832.1, from coordinate 5,954 downwards.
TGTCCGTCGGATAGGGTATCCTTTCCAATGAACAACGATACCAAGAAAAGTAATTTTGGACGTGTATTTTTTGTTTTAGGGCGCTTTGAGTGAGACCATGTCAGGTCCCTATTTTTGTCATTTTTTACAAAGTCCAGTGCCTGATAAATGAGACTTATTGCCCTACATACCACTGAACACATGATTATTCCACGCGCCATTGTTAGTGTGCATTCAGCTGTGTGCCGAGCGGGTGCCGAAGAGAATGGACATGATTATGGCGGGCAGTAAGTCTCAAATATTAGACACCGACTTGGTAAAAATTGACAAAAATAGGGACCTGACATGGTCTCACTCAAAGCACCCTAAAACAAAAAATACACGTCCAAAATTACTTTTCTTGGTATCGTTGTTCATTGGAAAGGATACCCTATCCGACCGGACATGTTCATTTTGTTGCCTTATTTTGGGAAGTGCCTCCGTTCCGTTATTTCTGGGCCACCCTGTATACATGTAAAAGAAAAATCAATGCAAAAAAGGAGAGAAAAGAAAACCGCTGTCGGGGGATGCATTGGGAATTGCACCCGGGGTGATGTATTTACTCTCGCGACTTCCTTTCGTTTATATAATCTATATTTTATTGTTTACCACAATTTTTCCCTTTTCTTTCCCTCTTAGCAAAGCTTTCAGGGGAAAAAAAAGACTTGAAGAAGAATACCAATCTCTTTTTCCCGCTTTTCTTTTCTTTCTTTTAAACTGCCCGGCGGGAAGGAAAGGTTATTTACATCACCGTTCGGGTATTTCTTCTGCAAAATTAATGGCCCGAAGGGCGAATAGGAGGAAGAGAATGGATGTTTTATAAAGGGAGGAAGAATTTATAAAGGAACATAGAGGGAGAATATGATGGTATAGACTGGTTACGGTAAACACCATAAAGCTAGGCCCTGGGCGGGCCAGGCGAAAGCCAAGTCGTTTCCAAAATTTCGCCATTGGCATTTCGTTTTTCTTTCCATGCTTTTACATTACTGCGCGCCATTCCATTTCACATGGGGGTAGTACTGTATTAGAGCATAGTGTTGACACACGTCTTGGGAACTTGGAGGCAGTTTAGGGTGAGCTATAATTCCCGCTTTAGTACCAGTTGTCGCGAATGTATAATAATATACACACAGTTACGCAATATAATACTCAGGTTGACACTTTCTCTTCTAGAGTCCCATAGTCGTGTACACATCTGGTTTTCGTGAGCAAAGGGTTAAGTGACATCCTTTGGGAATGAAATTCGTGCCAAATGTGTAAGGGTATTGTCATATTTGTCCATACAGAGTCAACTCGCGCGTTCACTTTTTGATAAGATGTTCAGTTATTTCTATATTTCACATTCACAATTTCAATAAATTTAAAAGGGCCTTGGCAAGATGCCATTGCCGGTATTTTTGTGTTTCAAGCGTTTACATCATTTAACCCTTAAATCGTAAAGGCATATAGTATGCGTGGTAAACGAAAATTCCTTTTCAAGTTCTAGCACTGATTGGATCGAATAGCTGGCTTTTCAGCAGACTCTGAGAGTGCCCCGGAGATACAAGGCACGTTTAGGCGAAGGGTGTTATGGGCCTGCGCAGACGAAACGCCTTTGTGTTGTTTTGACAGCATCGTCGCATGTCCGCTAGTCAACCCTGGGGGCGCCATCGCCGAATCACAACTCAACATCTGCCAACGAATTCTCTTGTAAAAATGTTCTTCTCTCCTCCATTTTCTCTTCAGATGTTAGCTTTTTACCGTTCCGTGAAAGTATAAGCCTACGTGACTTGGGAATACCCGACTTCCTCATTTCCAATACAATAAAACAGGTTGAAACTTTCATGTTTACGAAGATTTTCAGTTGTTATTTTACTTACAACGCGGAAAATAAGTCAAACATTAGTAGTTTTTTTGCAAAATCAAACATGATCAATATAAAACTATTGTAATATACACAGTCATAATTGATACAATGCCATTAATTTTAAGTAGCTGCAACATAATTATGATTTGTCGAAGGCAGAACATTATTATGATTATCTCCTCCGAAGATCGCCAAGGTGCCTTCACTTAAAATCGCGACATTACAGAAGCTTTCTGGTCGTGGCTTAACCGTTAACCCACTCTCTCTCTTCGAAGTTATCCATAACATTATTTCATTCGAGGCTAATAATTGTTATATATATACAATATTAGTAAGACCAAACTTCTCAAAGGGTGTACGGGAGGTAGAGCAAACTTCACACCTACCCCCTCTTTTGTACCCTGGTTGGTTATTTGAACTGTTCAGACCCGCTTTAATAATGAAATATGATTGAGACAACCCTTTTATCATCACCATTCGAGAGACGCACCATTTGTTGTTGTGAATTATACATTTTAGTTAATTCAAATTTGCACCCCACTCCGCAACCCAGCGGGGGGAAATAGATAAAGAAATGTGACAAGATTTTTGTTTTGGGCCTAACCCCCCCCCCCCCCCCCCCCACTCCTCCTATCGAAAACCTTGCCCTTCGTCTTGGTTGACCCTGGTAACGTCACTTCTGCACTTGTATCCACACCAAGTTCCGATATTGGGGGGTCATTAAGTCGGAGGTGATTAAACCAATTGTGTTGGTTGACCCCGTTGAGGGCAATCAGTTATTATAGTATACACTCACATTACATGACTATAAGAACCTAGCTACACACTATAGGGTGTCGTTAACACAGTCTTTTCCCCCTCTTTTCCCCGCTAAATGTGTATTATTGTATAATCATTTTTATCTTTACAAGGGACAGGAGGTTATGAGAAGAAACCCGCAGCGGGAGTGGGGTGGAGGGGGGGGGGGGGGGGGGGGACCTTGTCCCTATATTACCACTTGCCTTCTTCCAGTCGTATACGAGGTGGTAGGGAGGGGGGGGGGGGGGCTAGGAGGATTTTGAAAACCTTTTGGGGGGGCAGCAAACTCTGATCATTTCGGGTAAATCAGACCTATTCCCGTGCAAAAATCACATAACTTTGACTAAAGACAAGTATTATAGTGTGAGTCGAACAAACGATTTCAGTTCCCCGTGGGTACAAAAAGGCCGGAAAAAGAAATCGCCCATACGCTCAAGCTTCCAATCTGCTACAAGTACAAAGCTATAGCTGCATGCATCTAATCCTAGCCGCTAACCATGCATATATCGGACTCGGCACAAAACTGTTTATATGATTGGAAATTGGGCATTATACTGCTGGATCACTGCAGAAAAGTGCCATATGCGGCTTCATTGAATAATTATAATTGAGAATATTTATACATTTGTGACTTGTCACAACATTATACAGACATAAGTGCACTGCGACACAGATCATAATTACGGAGTTAAGTTCCCCTTCTAATTTCCATATAGGCCTAATGCGTGTGAAATGGGTAGCCCTATCAGTTGTTACGTAATTGAAGTAATATAACTTATTTTCAATTACCCTTTTTCTCTTTCTGTGAAAATGATCCAGTTATAATGATCGAATTTATCAGTAGTATGATATATAATATGCCACTAATAATGTAGAATCCATGGTATTTACAACGAACAATAGTAAGTTTTCCTTGAATGGATATCAGACCTAATCATGAAAGAAGAACGTTCCGTAGTATAATTACAGCAAGCTGGTTTCAATTACATTTTGATTGCCTAAGATCATGAAGATATCTCAATACTGTTTAAGTGTGAACATTACATTTTTTTTCTCTATGGAGTTTGAACTATGTCCCATCTTTATCCGCTAAGTAGATTAACCATGGCCACACCAGTGCCTACAATTGAGCGAGATGAGATGAGATGAAATGAGATGAGATGAGATGAGATGAGATGCGATGCTTACTCGAAGCTCGACATGCACGCATCCGATAAGCAACAGTGCAACAGCGAAGCGCGCGCGTTCGCGATTTTGTTACAATTACACTCCGCACTATTCATATCCCTAATTTGCGATTGTACTCCCACACGCAGCTAACAATTATATTCATATTTTACACGTCGTCGCGGCAGCTGCTGCTTTGGTCGGGTAGGGATGCGGTGAAACTAGATTCCTCCTCCGCGGATGACGGAGTATAATTCTTACTATGTATTATTTGAGGGTTTTTTGTTTCCTCAATAGATGTATCCAGCAATAACACGGCTTGCTCGCGGCCATGTTAACCCTAACCGAGCGCGGTCGGACAGGATACCAAGCAGACACATACAATTCCGGCTATGCTTTCTTCCAAAACGACCTCGGGCGATTTCTATTATGGAGTTATCTTCTCCCCCTTTTTCCTGTTTCATTTTCTGTTTCATAGATCACTCCTCCCCTCCTCTCCCCTTTCATGGTTCTCCCCCACTCTATTACTTCGTTCTCTTTCGTTCTTTAGAAACCCGTTTATTCTCTCCGGCAATTCTAATTTGACCGAAAATGAAGCGAGCTTGAGGCTGTGTACGGTCCCGAGCCACAGCCCGCACTACCCGGGGGCATTACCGCGGCAAAGGAAGAGGAATGAAAGACTTGGGGGAGAGGATGAAACAAGGAGTAAAATAATGAAATATTAAAAAGAAGTTTCCGTGGGGGGCGGGTGGCGTGCAATCGACATCTTGCAGTTTGCACGCTCATACAAAATAGAGAGAAAAATGGATGCTGAACAAAAAAGTGAACATGGGGTATAGCAAAGAATTTTGCACCGCCGCGAAAGCTGCTCGTATTTCGTGTACCTGCGGCGCCCTTGAGGCAACATTCGCGCCATTGCGACTGGATGAGGCATGTCCCATTCCAGCTACAATCCCGTAGCTTCAAAGAGCCGCTGAGGAAACCATCGCGTTCATACTAATCTTCCTTTGATCGGTTGTTACTTTTGGCGCTCGGAGCGACTCCGAGAGTCAGGGACAATTATATTTTGTTATGCAAATTTACTTCGAGGGGATAAATCTTAAACACATTTTTAATTATGATGCATAATACAATTATACGATTCAAGTGTTTCTAAGAATCAAACCTCAGTACGTGTGAGATGTTGATAACACAAGAGCATCCTACAGTTGCATGGAGGAAGTGTAACCATGGTGATATTAGATTTGTTGTTACTGTGCACACTAAGCCTCACAATGCAGAGATAGTTTATGTTGCGGCGTTATGATTTGTTTCCTCTGCCCACTAAGTAGAGAAGTAGTTGCACCCCGTATGTACATCTGAGTCACCAATTCGCCATCATTCTTATACGTCACCTCCCCTTATCTATCCCATCGTCTGATTGACAATAGGGGGCGCCACACTGTTGCTTGGCAACCAACTGTACATACACCTTTCTATAGATGTACTTCGCCCCCCTCAGATCCTCACTCAGCTTGTATATAGCCTGTCCATTCAGTGATGTTATTCCTCCCATCTCTTCTCTTGCCTGCCTCCCTCTGTCCTTCGCCTCCCTCATATCGTCACTCAGCTCCAAGCCTGTCCATTCAGTGATGTTATCCTCTCATCTCTTCTCTGCCTGCCTCCCTCCGTCCTTCGCCTCCTTCAAGCCCCTGTCAACTCCAAGCTGTCCATCTAGTGCATGCTGTCACCCTCCAACCTTTCTCAATCTGCCTCCCTCAGAGATTCACTCAGCTTCAGCCTGTCTTGTCCTTCTAGTGATGGCACCCTCCCACATCTTTCTATGTCGGCCTCCTTCAGAGCGACACTCAGCTTTTAAGCCTGTCCATTTTGTGATGTTATCCTCCACTCTCCATGATCTCATTCTCTGTCTGTCTCCCTCTATCCTTCGCCTCCCTCAGAGCCTCACTCAGCATCAAGCATGTCCATTCAGTGATGTTATCCTCCAATCTCTCTCTGCCTGCCTCCCTTTGCCGAGCCTCACCTATATAGCTTCAGGTATGTGATGTCACCCTACAGTATCTTGTATGTCGGCCTCCTTCAGAGCGACACTCAGCTGTTAGGCCTGTCCATTCAGTGCATGGCG